>JABWTJ010000012.1:966502-1216502 GCA_016801875.1 Solanum sitiens | reverse complement strand
TACAATTCTCAAGTCCCAAAACCCAGAAGGGGTTTTTATACAAGATGTATACATCTATATACATCGATATACGGGTCAAAATGAAAAATACAGGGCTAAGACAAAATAAATGTGTTCGGAAGTAATAAATACATGAAAAGAGATGATACACACACTCATATACACTAATAATACACTGAATATATCCGGTGTATACGCAAAAACAGAAATTGGGTTAGAGCCCAAAATTTTGCAGCAAAATTGGTCCAAGAAGGGGCCCAATTTCCTTATCTCTTTTACTCCTCTAATTGTTTTGACTATGCTTGACTAATTTTATTAACTCTAACTTTAGAACTATTAATTAACTTACTTAGATCCTCCAAAAGATGAGTGATTTCTTTGTGTTGGTTTACTTTTAATACATTTTTTTTTGTGTTCAATTATTTCATATCAAGTATACAGGTCAAATTTTATATCTTTAATTTAGTTAAATCTTTGTTCTTAAAAAGATATGTTCTTTAATGCTTTTCACTTAATCACATGTTTACTCATTTTAAAATTATTTTAAATTAAAGTATTTTTCTCAAATAAAATTTATAAATGTTCGTCAAAATTTTTTCAATTAATTTAAAAATACTTAGTCATTTTCTCAAAAATGTTAGTCAATTAATTCGGAATAGTTTCATGCTTAAATTAACCAATTTGGTTTAACTTATTATTTTAAAAAAATGATCAAATAAATTTTAATTAGTCTAGTTTTATTAAAAGTCTATTCACTTGCATTTTAATTCAAATGTTTCATTTTAGGCCCCTTTCTCTAAAAAATAAAATAAAATGTGTCATGTTTTAAAATTGGTTTCTCCAAGTTAATCAAATATTGTTAACTTTTTTTTTGTTTTTATGTTAAATCCTTTTTCCAAAAAATAATCAAATATTTAATCTAAGTCGTAGGAGAACCGCATGTTAGCGGATATTCAGATGCTTTAAAAATCTTCTCGAAGTGTAAATGAGAACCTCTTACCCATATTTTCTAAATTTTCAAAGACTTAATTTGTTAGAATCTTTAAATTAAATTTTCTTAATTTTTAAAAAATTAAATGGCGACTATTTTTTAAGTATTTTTTCTTAAATTGTTTTATACTTAGAACATATTAAAAGGTGATTTTTCTAGAGATAGCAAAATTAGGACATAGCTCACACAATTTGGGAGGACTTGCATAAGAGTTTTGATGAGGTAATCGCATGAGGATCTTTCAATTACACAGGGATATCACAACAATTTCACAGGGGACTGACACTGTCTCCACCTACTTCACTAAATTGAAAGAACTTCATAATAGGGACCAATTCGGAACTGGCAAAAAGGACAATATGCAACAGCCTGAAGTGAAGACTAAGTCTGTGTGATCTTGATAGTGTTTGAATAATTATATACAAAGCTTTATTATTGTCATCACTTGTACATGTTGCATGTTGCATGTTGTTTGTCACTGATTAAGTGTTATAAGTGATTTCCTGTTATATTTTATGCATGTTAATTTCTATTTTGAGTTTACCAATAATATATACTCAGTACATGTTACCCTGTAAGGGCCTGTATTGATCCTTACTTGTATCTTTCTTCGGTTTTTTTGTAGAGTGCAATGAGTGTATCACTTAGAGCCGTTTGGATGGGCTTAAAAGCTGATCAAACTGATTTAAAAGTCAGTTTTTGACTTATTAGAGTGTTTGACAAATATCAAAGTAATTTATTTTAAGTTAAAAATGACTTATTTTAAGCCAAAAGCTAAAAGCTAGGTGAGGGACATTTTTTTTCCAACTTAAAAGTCATTTTATGTTGACCGTGTATATCACCTTTTTACCTTTAATTCTTTTATTTTTATTATTATTATTATTATTATTAATATTATTATTATTATTTATTATTATTTTATTATTATTATTATTATTAGTATTATTAATATTTTATTATTTTATTATTATTATTAATTATTTTATTATCCTTAATTATATATTATTATTATTATATATTATTATTATTATTATTAATACTTTATTATTTTTATTATTATTATTATTTATTTTATTATTCTTTATTATTATTATATATTATATATTATTATTCTTATTGTTATTATTATTATATTATTATTATTATTATTATTTTCATATTATTTTATTATTATTATTATTATTACTATTATATATTATATATTCTTATTATTTATTTATTATTATTATTATTATTATTATTATTATTATTATTATTATATATTATCATTATTATTATTATTATTATCATTATAATAATTATTATTATATTATTATTATTATAATTATAATTATTATTATTATTATTATTATTTTCATATTGTTATATTATTATTATTTTTTATTATTATTATTTATATTTAATTATTCTTATTATTATTATTATTAATATTATTTAATTTATTATTGATAATTGGCAAAAGTACCTCAACTTATCCGAGGAAAATGACTCCGCCGTTTATTATTATTATTATTATTATTATATATTATTATTAATATTTTATTATTTTATTACTATTATTATTATTATTTATTTTAATATATATTATTATTATATATTATATATTATATATTATTATTATTATTATAGTATTATTATTATTATATTATTATTATTATTATTATTTTCATATTATTTATTATTATTATATATTTTTATTATTATTATTATATATTATATATTATTATTATTATTATATTATTATATATTATATATTATTATTATTATTAAATTAATCAACTTTCATCATATTAACAGCTTTTAAGGGTATTTCAGACATTTTGATTTAAAAAAGTATTTACCAGCACTTATTTGTCAAACACATCAACAATTTTTTTTTTCACTTCAGCACTTTTATCCAAACACATAACTACTTATTTTAAAAATAAGTTCCAGCACTTTTAAAAGTACTTTTAAAAGCTACTTTTTTAAGTCTATCCAATCGGGCTCTTAGACTTATAACATGTTTAAATTTTAAAAGTGATTGCATACACTAAAAAAGGTTTACTTCAAATGCATTAACTATTTAAAAGTAGTAAGAGCTCATTTGAATTGATTTAAAAAGAGTAGTTTTAAGTCAATAAATAAATAAAAAGTAGGGTGAAACCTACTTTAGGTTTTTAACTTTTTAAAAGTCATTTTCAACTTATTTTAAATTATTTTTAACCTTGTCAAACATTTTCAAAAATTAAAAAAATGACTTCAAAGTAGGTTCAACTAACTCTTAAGTCAATGCAAACGAGTTCTAAGTCAAAAAATATATAATAGGAAAAATCCTACTTTTTTAAAAAAACTTTTTATAAGTCATTTTAAATTATTTTAGTTTTGTCATAAACTACCAAAAACTAAAAATAACTAAAAAAAATAACTAAACTTTTAAGTCAATTCAAACTAGTTCAATCTAAAATAAAAGGTAAAAGAATAGTTTACTTCAAATGTAGTAACAGATATAGAGTAAGTTTAAAATAAAAGATAGAGAAAATACATTTAAAAACATCAAACTTTGCAGCAAAACTTACTTTAACCCTTAAATTATAGGAAAACTTTCACATATAGCCACTTAAAAATAATTAATTACTCTCCATAGCTATAGTTTGATAATTGCTATTTGTAGCTACATGTTATATGGAGGAGAGAGGCGAGCGAGACTGGGAGAGAGAGGAGAGAGGCAAGAGAGAGGGGGAAAAGATTGGGAGAAAAGTGAATTGTATATAACTGTATATTATACATATATATTTGTATAAATGGCTAGAGAGATTGGGAGAGGGAGGAGAGAGGCGAGCGAGACTGGGAGAGAGAGGAGAGAGGCGAGCGAGAGAGGGCCGAGAGGTAAATTGTATATATATATAACTATATATAACTGTATATTATACATATACATTTGTATAAATGGCAAGCGAGATTGGGAGAGGGAGGAGAGAGGCGAGCGACATTGAGAAAGGGAGGAGAGAGGCGAGCGAGAGAGGGCAAATAGTGGGAGAGAGGTGAATTGTATATGTATATATGTTAAAAATTGCATATTATACATATGTATTTGTATATCCTGGCGAATTATACATATACAAACATGACTAATTATACAAATTCGAAGTCAGCCCACGTAATTTATGTATAATGTTATTTGCGAATGGTAAAAATAGCAAACTATAGCTATGATGAGTAATTAAATAGTATAAGTTCGCTTAGCCGCGTAATTTTTCCTAAATTATACGGACGTTTAAATACCCCTTAACTTTTTTTCAAGTGATTTAAACACCTCCTAAGGGATGACGTGGCAGAGAGCAAGTGTACTATCCTTAAAACGCGTGAAAAAAGAAAAAAATTTGAATCTTTTTAATCAAGTCTTACACGTGACCTTTTTTTATTGGTTAATATACAATTAATATTTTAAATAGTTTTTCTTGATATATTAATTCTCTAAAAATATGTAATATTTTTTATTTAGAGGTATATAGAATTAGTGGCCCCCCTTTTTAATTTCTTTAACTTTTTTCTTTTCATTTTGTTGTCTTCCTCAATACATTTTTTTCTCCATTGAAACACCTCCTCCTCCATCTTCCTCCCCACTTAAAAAAAATTATTTTCATTTTACTAGTCCTTTACTAAACCGTAAAATTGAATATCAAAGTCATTTATTGACGTTGATTTAGCTATATATTATTTGTGTCGATTTTGCAAATGTAAACTTTCTTGAATTTTGAGTGACTCATTTTGATTTTCAGATTTATTCAAATATTTCTCATAGAATTTATATTTTTTTATCAACTTTCTTATGCAATCTTCATTTCTTATTTAAGTTGTCAAAAAAAACTTGACTTTCAAAAAAAATAATTCTCCAAGAGGGTAAACTCGTGGGGTTGGTTTGAAGAAGATAATGTGAATATTTTAGTGAATTTTTTCGTTCTAGTTATTTAAATGAATTATTGAATAGTGAAGAAGAAGAAAAATAAATATTACAGGTTGAAATAGTGAACAACCAGGAAGAAGAAAGAGAGGAGTCGGGGTATGCATTTATAAATTAATTAATTGATATAATTAATCTTAAAAAGTATTTAATAAAAGATAGTGAATATGTAAGAAAAAAGTAAAAATTAATGATGTGGTACCTACATGGTTATGATGTGGCACTTACGTGGCTGTGATGTGGCGGGTGAGAGTGGTGTTATACTTTCAGGTGGAAAAAATTACTTCGAAGATAATAAAAAGTATTTAAACGCCCATATAATTTAAGTACTAAATAAATTTTGCTGCCAAGTTTAGATTATATATATATATATATATATATATATATATATATATATATACACACACACACTCTCTGAAAGATGGATAGAAAACTAGAAATCAATATTATATAAAGCTGGATAATAAGTACGCTGATGTGGCAAAACTCATTGACCAGTATTACTATTTCTTTATTTTCTCAGAATTTTGAAAGTTTTTCTTAAATTTCTATTAAAAAGCTTTTATAGAAAATTACTCTTTCTTTATTATTAGCATTTATCGCAGTTAATGGATAATTTCAATACTATTTAAATGGGGTAATTATACCATTTTATTAATAAGGAAGAGGAGTAATTTTATCGTGTTATTAATAAGGAAAGGGGTAATTTTGCTTAGCCGTTACATTTGAAAGGAAAAATTATTTTAAATAAATGCAATAAATGCTATTAATAAAGAAAGAGAGTAATTTTTTGTAAAAACATTTTAACAGAAATTGTTAGTATTTTATTACGAAATAATTGGATTTAACTATATATCTAAATTTAAAATTAAATTAGTAGCAACACAAACGTTAGCACTATGTTTTGATTTTTCAAAAAGACGTTAACACTATATTTTAATATTTAAAAAAAAACGTTAATACTAATTACAACAGTTCATTTTTTAAAAAATAATTGCAACATTAATGATTATATTTAATTTCTAAT
Source organism: Solanum sitiens (assembly GCA_016801875.1). Lineage (NCBI taxonomy): Eukaryota > Viridiplantae > Streptophyta > Magnoliopsida > Solanales > Solanaceae > Solanum > Solanum sitiens. Next base: position 1,210,541 of record JABWTJ010000012.1, on the reverse strand, counting down.
AGCTATTTAAATTCTGTTAATCTTTAATATTTTTCTAAGCATATGCCCCCATAACTAATTAAATTCATTTTACTTATGTTCCTTTGAGAAATGAGAGGCTATTCCTTAAGGCTTGAAGCACATAATCATTCTTTATTTCATTACTAATTTTCCTGGTCGCTGTGATTTCTCTCCTTTTTTTAAAAAAAAAACTTTAACTATAGATGTTAAAATTGTGGAGTGATATTCAGCCGAAAGTATATATTTATATTATATTATTACTTTGTATTTTATGCATAATTGTATTGGTATCTTTTTTTTTTTTGCTTGGTGTTTTGAGCTTATTATTAATTTTATGTGTACAAAAAATGTGTTGAATGAACATGATAGAAAAATTGGAGCTTTTGGCTCTTTTTTAAACAAAGGAATAAAGATTGAAGGACGACTACGCCCTCACCTCGTGAGAAACTATGCGAAGAAAAAAATCAGAGATTTAAAGTTGATCGGGCTCACAACTTATGTTCCCAAGTACAAGCCAAGAAGGATTATCTCAATGAGTTTAGATTAGTTATTTGATTCCTAATCAAGTTTTATTATTTTATTTTTAGTGAACAAAATTTCCGGAAAATAAATATTTTGTACTATCTAATAAAAGAAACAAACCTACACTATTAGAATCACATACAAAAATTCGTGTTTAAAAATATAATCTTTTTATATATTTTTCATTTTTTAAAGAAGATATAACAATAAAAAGAGTACCGTTCACCTATATTATATGAATACTTATAAAAAAAAATTATGCATAAATAAACATGAAAAATTTTACCATATTTGTTTGACAAAATTTGCATGTTAAAAATTCTTTTCTAAATTGACTAATATACCGCGCCAAGCGTGTGATATGTTTTCTAGTGAGTGGATAAACACAAGAATTAACAAGTAAATGAAATGAATAACAATAATGTGGTCTGCGGAGCCGATTGGTGCGGAATCCACTCTTATTGTTGCATTTCCCCTGTCAGTTTCGGTGCTTCTCAGAACTGCTCCACTCCGGCCAGTTTCAATGGATCTTCAGAGCTCCATTCGGAGAATCGGCCATTCAAGCACTTTATTCAACTTTAGATTCTTCACCATTTTTGTCGCGGTTGCCTTTTTCCTTTTATCATCTCTCCCTTTTCTCTACGTCTCCTCCTGCAATGGTTCTCATCATCGTCTAGTAAGTCCTATCCTTCGCTGTTCAATCTTCTATGCCTTTATTTGTGCCTTTTTTTTGTATGTTTTTTGTTTAAATAGAGTGATTTGTACGGAGTTCGATCTAATAATAGTTCCATTCTAGGCTTAAAATCGAATCCTTCTCAAGGGTAAAAGACACTGTTTTTGCACTGAAGGAGCAATTAACCCAGGCAAGTAAGCAAGGTGCTTGGATAGCTGCAAAGTCTATTCCAGAGAGCATGCATTGTTTGTCAATGAGGTTGATGGAAGAACGCATTGCACATTCGGAGAAATACATATATAGATGATGGGAAACCTACTCCATTGGAGTTTGAGGATCCTAAGCTTTATCATTATGCAGTTTTCCCTGATAATGTGCTTGCTGCTTTAGTTGTTGTGAACTCAGCTGTAAAGAATTCGAAAAATCCATCACAGCACGTCTTTCATATTGTGACTGATAAAGTGAACTTTTGGGCTATGCAAGTTATGTTCAAGATGAAAGATTACAGTGGAGTTCACATTGAAGTGAAGGTTGTTGAAGATTTTAACTTCTTCAACTCCTCTTATGTCCCAGTACTGAAGCAACTTGAATTTGCAATGATGCATGCAACCAAGGATAATATGAAATTTAGGAACTCCATCTGCCAATAATGAACCACCTTATGTTCTATTTGCCCGAAATGTATCCCAAGCTGCACAGGATTTTGTTCTTGGACGATGATGTGGTTGTTCAGAGAGATCTGACAGGCCTCTGGAAAATAGATATGGATGGTAAGGTGAATGGAGCTGTAGATACATGTTTCGGTTCACTCTATCGATATCGACAATTGATGGATTTCTCACATCCATTGATTAAAAACAAGTTTAACCCCAAAGCATGTGCATGGGCTTTTGGAATGAACTTCTTTGACTTAGATGCTTGGAGGAGGGAGAAGTCCACTGAAGAATACCATTACTGGCAGAACATGGTGAGATGCAGTTAGCTTCTTTGAATATGTTAGTTTCTAGATTAGTTGCTGTCATAGTGTTCTGTATTAAGCAAATATATCTCCCCCATATATGCTTGCAGATGTCTTCTGTTTCTCCATAGAGTGTGTGATATTACACTCTAGGTTTTTGTATTGCTAAAAGTCACATTGTCCTATTTCTTAACTGGGTTTAATTAGCTTCTTCCAGGACTACTTTTAACTGCAAGTTTATTCATTCTGACTAATAGAGCTGCTAATATTTTGCAGAATGAAAATCGGACATTATGGAGATTAGGAACATGGCCTCCAGGTTTGATCACATTTTACTCCACAACAAAGGTACTTGATAAGTCTTGGCATGTACTGGACCCTCACTTTAATCCAAGCGTCAGCATGAATGATATCGACAATGTCTCTGTGGTCCATTTCAATGGGAATATGAAACCATGGCTCGATAATGCAATTAACAAATTTCGGCCTCTTTGGTCGAAGTATGTTGATAAAGAAATGAGCATTTGCAGGTATGTAATTTCAAGTTTGGTGATGGTTGAACATATGCTTGATGGAGTTAACAAGCTAGTCCTACGAGCATCTCCTGTTTGGCTTGACACTTCTCCCTCACACGTGAAGTTAGTATTCAATTTTAAACTTACTATTACTTCTACCTTAGTTTTAGCATTTTTCTTTTTCTACTTCAATTCAGTGTTTCAGTTTTCAATTGTTCATAATTTTTTACCATTCTTAGCAGCTGGGAAAATTATTTCAAATGATCTCTTAATTTTGAAGTTTTTGTCAGTGTATCCTGTCAATTTTCAGGGCTTAATATATTTTGAGGATTAAGCAACTCTTATCTGGAAATTTGTGACTAGGTAACATCTTGTCTGCTATTTAAGTGTCCTTCGTGTATGCTTGCTACCATTTGATTTTTGAATGTGGGCCCTTCAAGTTTTCTTTGCATGAAAATATATAGTTTCACATGGCAACTAAAGAAGTGATCTCTACCTTTTCTTTTATTGTCAATTCTCCCAAGAACATGACAAGCTTTGTTTTTGAGAAAAGGTCAAATCCAAGTACATGTCAAGAGTTCATTGCATAATAATTTATAAGTCTCATACGGCAATTCAAGAGGTGGTTTCTCCCTTTTCTTTTATTTCAATCCCTCCCAAGCACATTTTCAAGTTTGCATTGCATAATAATTATAGTTTCACACGACAATCTACCTACTTTTCTTTTATCGTCAATCCTTGCCAAGCACATGTTTGAGGAAAAAAGATAGGCATGTTGTTTGGGGGACATTCTTAGTAGCCTCTGGTGTTGGCTATCTCATGAACATATAATTTTGATTGGTGCTGGTTTCACTCTAATCATGCTGTTGAAACTCCCTTTCTCATAACATCATATAACAGTATGGTAACCTTAGCAAATTGTAAGTGTGTTTGCTTTATCAAAAATAAATAATAAATATCTTTGTTTTATACTCCCTCCGTTTCAATTTATTTGTCTTACTTTTCTTTGGAGTCCGTTTAAGAAAGAATGCATCTTTATCTTTTTAGCAACTCTTAGATTCCAACTTTCCACATGGCAAGTTTATCATCACAAGACTAAAGGGCATGGGTTGGTATATGTTGATTGGGAGCACATCACGAGTTCACATCCTGCCACTGACACGAAGCGCGGTATTTGAGATTGGAGTGATAGGCTCATACTCAACCGAGATTCAAACGTGTTGGCCAACTGGGGTTAGGCCAGCTAACTCACGAGGGACGATTCTCTGTTATCCACAAAAGAAGTATGTTAGAGAGGATTACTTTTAAGCACTCCAGTAAATTTTGAGAATGGCTTTAAATGCCCAAGAGGCTTGAACTAAACAAGTGTAGATAGAACTTGAGCTTTAATTTGCACCCAAACTTGCAGGAGTCAATGTAACAAACCTTTACTCTTTAGGATAACTTAGAATAAACATGCATATGCTGAGGAGATGGTCTAGTTGAGTAATGAAGTTGTCAGTTTAGGGTTTCAAGTGTTTCCTCGTCACACTTTGGTGCAGGTAGAATAAATTCATATTACCTTTTTCTCAGGCTTCAGTTGTCTGGCAATGCTGCTACATTAGAGTAGCATAGATATAAGCTATATTTTCTCGACTCCACTGGTAATTGGAGATTTTGTAGAATTAATTGATAAGTAGGGTGTCTCATATCATATATACTGGTTCAGAAGAAATTCTGGTGAATGAAGTTTGCACTGCAGAAATTACATGAATAATAACTAGAATTGGCTGTGTCGTCCAAACATGGAATGGAAGGCCAACTTTGCATGGTGCCTTTAAATTTTTGTTTTGTTCCTTATCCATTTTATATTCTTGTACTCTAAGGACGCACAATGATTATCTTGTATTAAAAAACTACCACACCCAACCTGAAGAATAATTGCAAGACCAATTTCGGTTTTGGGAGTGTGAACCTTGAGCAAACGCTTGCTTGCCTATGTTAGAAAAAGTATAATTTTCATGATAGCAGTATGCATGGTCTTTTCTTTCAAAAATATATAATTACTCCTAGTAATTATATATTTTTGAATGGAAGGCCCATGTGTATTTCATTCTTGAAACTTTTTCTCATAGGTAATGAACATTTCCTTTTACTGCCTTTTATGTAATCATCATCAAGATTCTCCTTCCAAATTGGACTGAAGCTGGGATGCAAGTTTTTACAGGTTGGTTGAATTCAAAATGCTAAGATAAGTGTAGACATTAAAAGCAATTTTCCACCTATTGATGTCAGATGACTTAAGGCTCTGCACATCACACCCTTCTTCAAACTTTATGGGGGAAAGGGATGACCAACAATTGCAGAATTTGTTGTGTCCAGATAAATTATGGTAAACATGACTGGGTTAGATAAGTTAGGCTACTTCATTCAGGTTGATTATAGACATTCAGCTATCTGATATCTACATGTGACTCTCCTTGTTAACTGATATAGCAGAATCAAATTCGTTGGTTTTTGTGGTCCTAAAGAAACTAAAGTGAAGTGTGTTATGTCCCATGCTAATGAAGCAACTCATTAGTACAGTCACCCAAATAATTGTCTGCCCTGGCACAACTTGACCCTGCTACTTACAATTAGCCCCAGGGCTTTGGTCTAGCATAAGAGTGCAGTGTGCTGTGTGTGTTAGATTAAGGATGACAATTGGACGGGTTGGGTTAAATTTGAGGCTGTCAAAACGGGTCAAGACCCAATCCAACCAAGCAAAAAATTTACTTGGACTAAAACGGGTTGGGTCAAAATGGGTCAGGTAATGAGTCATAATCCGACCCGCCCAATTCTTACTAAGTTTTAATTGTATTATTTGTTCTTTTAAAACCTGCAAGTACCTAATAAGAAAATTTTCTTTATTATGTCTATATATGACCTATAAAATTTTTAAAAGTCTTTAAAATATTTTGTCAAGATTTCTCATGACTTAATTTGGTCTACATATGAAATGGGTTGATGTTGGTGTTTACAGATAAAGAAAACATACAACAGAAGAAGGAAAAGAGCATAACTTTATTAACCTAAAAGAAGAGATATTTAAATAGAAGGAAATTCTAACAATCTACATTATTAATTCAAAAATGGAATCTTTTTAATAACTAGGAACTAAGTCTACCAACAACTACAAGCCTAAAGACTAGGAACACACAACTGAAAACTAAAACAGAAAAATTCCATCTTCTGAAAACAAAAAACAATATCAACAGCTATGTCATCATGCCAACTCAACATCAATTAAAAGCTCATGAGGCAGCTTTCAACACTCCTTGTTGCATCAAGAGCTGCAAATTCCAAGTTCTTTTGTCAAGAACTCAAACTTGCTTGCTGGTAGAGCTTTTGTAAAAATATCAGCCAGCTGCTCTTTAGCTCTAGATTCACTAAACCATCCTTTTGCACTCCTCTAAGAAAATATAGCTTCAGATCGAAATGCTTTGTCTCTTATGAAAAACTAGATTGTGAGAAATAGCAATGGCAGCTTGATTGTCCACAAATATCTCAGTGCTTTCCTTCATCTCCAACCTAAGATCGCAAAAGATTTTCTTTATCCATAAAGTTTGATTGACTGCTGCTGTAGCAGCAATGAGTTCTACCTCTGCAGTTGATTGAGCAACAAACTCTTGTTTGTTAACACAAAGAAAAGCATCCAGCACCAACAGATGCCTGAAGTACTTTTCATATCTTCAGCAGAACCACCCCAATCACTGTCAGAAAAAACTTGAAGCTTGAAATCCTAGCACTTGCTAAATTTGACTCCATAGTCCATTGTGCCTTTGACATATTTGAGTACTCTTTTTGCAACTTGCATATGCAATTCACTAGGAGCATTCAAGAAGTGAGATAGTACACTTACAACATACGGCCTTGTTGCTGTAAGATACATCAAACAGCCTATCAAGCTTTTGTAGCTTCCTTTTTTGTACTCATTCAACACCATCGTCCTTCATCAGCTTCTACTTTTGACTGTACTCATACTTTTGCGACCGTCCACTCTAAATTTCCTTAGAATTTCTTTTGCATACTTCTTTTGTCAAATGAATATTTGATCTTGGATTTGTTTAACCTCCATTCCAAGAAAGAAAGCCATCTCTCCTGGATCCGTCATTTCAAAGACTTTCATCATCTCCTTTTTCAACTCTTCTATGAGGCATGAGCACAACATTACTCCTCTTACTAAAAGATCATCAACATACAAAGAAATTATAATGATGTCAGTGTTCAAAATGCTTTATGTAAAGAGTTGAAGCACTTAGGCTTTTTTGAAAACCTAAGTAAGAAAGATGATCATCGATTCTACTATACCAAACCCTCGAAACTTGCTTTAATTTGTAGAGGGCCTTTTTGAGCAAGTAGACTTTATCTTCTTGTCCTTCTGCAACAAAGTTGCTCAACATAGATTTCTTCCTGTTTTTTAACATCTAGTTGGTAGATTTTCCAACCCTTTTGTCCTGCAATTGCCAAAAGAAGCCTGATTGTGTCAAGTCTTGCGATGGTACAAATGTTTTAGAAAAATCTACACAGAAAATCACAACATAACCCTTCACCACTAGCCTAGCTTTGTGTTTATTCGTTGAACCATTTGCATTTAGCTTAGTTCTGTAAACCCATTTAACACCAATAACCTTTTTCATCATGTGTCATTTTTCTCGATCATGGTTAGCTCCTCCTACGTTGCAACTATCCATTTCTTGTTTCTTTCAGCTTTTGCATATTCAGCATGTTCAAATACAGCTACGTTGTATCTTTGATTGAAATATGTAAGTGATCTGGTTCCTCAAACTATAGGATGATCAACTCGTTCCTCAAAATTGTGCAACTCATTAGCTTCTTTTTCTTGTTTTTCTCGGCTTACCCAAATTTTTAGAGTTTGTGGTTGGAAAATTCTATAAGCTTTTGTTGCAAGCTATAGCTAATGAAAATTCCAAATTTTGCCTTCTTGTCAAGTTTATCTCTTTTCGGCTGAGGTATGTGAGAAAAACATACAACCAAAAATCTTGAGATTCTTTAGTAAAGGTTTATACCCATGCCAAGCTTCAAAAGGTGTTTGTGACCATTCACTGCTTTTCTGGGCAGCCTATTCAACAAAAATACAGCAACATTGATTGCCTCTGCCCAAAACTTTTTGGGAAGCTCTTTCTCGTGCAACATACACCTTGACATCTCCATGATAGCCTTATTCTTCCTGTCACTTACCCCATTTTGATGAGGAGTATATGGAGTAGTAAGTTGATGCTCTATTCCAGCAACTTCACAAAAGTTTTTGAACTGGTCTAAAGTGTACTCAGTTCCATTATCTGATCTGAGCACTTGTAGTTTGCAACCGCTTTGATTTTCTACCAAGGCTTTGAATTTCCAAAAAATTTCAGCAACCTCCGATTTGAATCTTATGAAGTATATCCAACACATCCTTGTTAGATCGTCAATTAAAATTATGTACTACCTGCTTCGTTTCAATGATGGAGTTCTTTGGGAGCCTCCAAGATCTGTATGAATCATCTGCAAGTTTTGAGTCGCTCTCCAAGTTGATTTTGGGAATGACAATCTTGTATGCTTACCAAATTGACATGCCTCGCAACTTAGAAGTTTATCTTCAAGTGAAGGTGAACCTTTTGCCAACCTTTTTCTCTGCATATACAAAAGCGCCCTGTGATAGAAGTGACCCAACTATTTGTGCCATGTTTCTGCAACAGTGGACTTACTTGGAAAAGCTATTTTTTCTTCCTCCATTGGATTCAAAGAAATGCTTTTACACTGCATTTTAATTCTAAATGGTTCCTGGCCACTTGGATCAATGATCAAGAACGCCTTAGCTTCAAAAAATAATTTGAATCTATTTCAAGCAACTGTCCAACACTTAATAAATTCTTATCAAGTTCGGGAACAAACAAAACTTCAAAAACAAGTTTTGTACGTGTATAACTCTCAATAACTAGAGTCCCCTTCGCTTTTGCAGGAAGGTATTCTCCATTTCCGATCCTGACTCTTGATGTTGTTGTTCTATCAAGCCTTTTAAAAAGTGTTTCATCACTAGTCATGTGGTTTGTACAACCACTATCAATTAGCCAACAATCACGTGAAATACTAGATGCAAAACATGATTGAACAAAGACTTGTTCTTCCTCCTGCTGATTTGTAACTTGAGCTTCTCCTTGTTGCAGCTATCCTTTTTCCTTGCAAATGATCTTAGCATGCCCAAGTTCTTGACATTTCTGGCATCTCATATTCGACTTTCTCCATCATTTGAAGTGAGGATGATTCTTCCTTCCGCAATATTGACACGAAGGGAATTCGTCTCCTTTGTTGCTGCCTGAATTGAGGTTGCTTCCATTACCAACGGAAACCTGATTATTTTCAACATAGTTCTTCTTCCCTTTGTTTTTTTGTATTTGTTTCCCGGATAGTTTTGCAACTTGGCCTGAAGTGCACCTTCTATCCTTCTTGTCTCATTAACCTTCTTCGTTTCTTGTGCCTGCAATGCATTTAGCAATTCTGCCAAAGTGATCAATGACAGATCCTTAGTATTTTCTAAGGAAGCAATGGTTAGTTCAAACTTTTCAGGTAATGTAACAAGAATTTTCTCAACAACTCTGATATCAGGAAGCTTATTGCCCAACATTCTTACCTTGTTCACAATGCTAAGAAGCCTATCTGAGTATTCTTTGGCAGTTTCAGAATCTTTCGTTCTTTGTACTTAATTTCTCTAATAAGATTCATAATTTTCATATCTTTGATTTGCTCATCTCCTTGGTATTCTTCTTTTAGAAAATCCCAAATTGCTTTTGCCGATTCCAATGTCATGATTCTGGAAAAAAATGTAAGTGAAAGTGCAGCAGATAAGCAAGAGTTCGCCTTGGATTTTCTTGTCTTCCTTTCCTTGTGAAACTTGATTTGAGCCATTGTTGGATTGCCTGGTAAAGCAGGAATTTCGTAATCCTCCTCTACTGCTTCCTAAAGATCACATACCTCCACGTGAGTTTGCATCTTGATAGCCCATACCTGGTAGTTCTCTCCATCAAACACGGGTAGAGAAATAGCATAAGAATTAATTGTTCTCGGGGCAACAAGTAGAGACTGACTTTGTTGATGGTTCACTCAGATTACACTCACAAGTCGCTCATGGGTCTCTTAAGAAGAGGGCTGGGCTCTGATACCAATTTGAAAACATATGATAGAAGAAGAAAAAGAGCATACAAAATCAAGCAGAAAGAAGCGATATTTAAATAGAAGGAAATCCAAAGCAGGCAGTAGTTCAAAAATAGAATCTTCCTAATAATTAGGAACTAAGTCTATCAACATCTACATGCTAGGAAACTCACAATTGAAAACTAAAACAGACAAAAAAAAAAGAGAACAGAAATACAATGCACATTTATGGGTTTATAACACTGAACATGAGTGTGTTGTGTTTGCTAGTGACACTGTTTTATGTTATGAACGACCACTCAAAAGGTACTACTCCATATGTTCCACTTTATAAGACTCAATTTCTTTTTTAATTTGTCCCAAAAAGAATTGACCACAATTCTATATTTAGTACTTACTAAATTGATGTTGTTTGATCCGACACGAAGTTTAAGAAACAAAGACTTTTGAAACTTGTGGTCTAAAGTTAGTTATAGATGTTTGTGTGACTATAAATCATTTTATTAAGGGTAAAATAGATATTTTAAAGTGAAGTTGTTACTAAGTATAGAAATTTGGATTTAGTAAAAAAGAAAATGAGTCACAATGTCTCAAAAATTGGAATTGAGGGAGTAACAATGACTTTAAACGTTCATTTTAACTTTAATTAAATGATTTATAGTCACGTAAACATCTATGACTTATTTTAGACCACAAGTCTTAAAAAATCTCATCTTTCTTCTTAAATTCTGTGTCAAGCTAAACTACACCATATAAATTGGGACGGAGGGAGTACTTCTAAAAATAGACAAACCTCCCTCTGAAATTCTGGGAAGTGACCATCTATATTCCTATGAACACATCCATTTACTTTGTCAATAGAAAGATATATTCTAACTGCACATTAATGAGGTTATAACACTGGACTGAGTGTGTCGTGTCTGCTAATGACATTGTTTTATGTTATTAACTACCACTCAAAAGGTACTGCTATTTCAAAATATGCAAGGAATAGACAAACCTCCCTCTGAAATTCTGGTAAGTGATCATTCCTATGAATCCAACCTTTACTTTGTTCATTTGCAAAACGAGAAGGGCTCAAACTCAGCAGAGACAAGGTGTTACCTTCCCATCTGCCTAAATCTTGATTTGCATAGGTCCATATAATTGTGCTGGTAGGAGGTAGCAGAACAGGGTGGAATAGTCGAAATACCAACAAGATGGTGAGGACATAACCCTTATAAAAGGATTGAAATGTGATTATGGCTTGTGTGGCAAGCAATTGGGCTGTGATGTCTGCATTATACACAGCCGTTCACCAAGGACCAGGATGCAATTTCCCAACAGAAGATCCTTTATGCTATTGGATCTACTTGTAACTAGAATCCTTTGCGATATCCATAGACAGTTACTTTTGCTTGTTTGGGTCTCTTCTTTTGAATTTTTGGATCTGTTCATGTTCTGTTTTGAAGTGTTCTCGAGATCCCATGCCAGATTCTTACTTGGTGAATTGTAACATTTTTTCTTTAAATTAAATTTGTCCCGCTATGGAATTCATCATGAAATACAAACTATAGTGAAAGTTGAAACAACTTAGGCCAAGTGAATAGACTTTTGAAAGGAAAAAAAAAAACTTTGGTGACCTATTACCTCAAGTTGAAAGACCATCTAAGCAATCCAAACTCAGAGATTAACTTGCTAGACTTGAAAAAATCCAGTTAGTATCTTTCAATTGAATTATAATCATCAGTATCTACTCTTACATTCATTATTCATTAATAGATGTGTTATATTAATACTATAACTCTGATTCCTTTTTAAAATGAAAAAAACAAGTCATATTTTCTTGCATCTGATCCCCTTTAAAAATGAAAAACAAGTCATATTGTCCAAGTATTCCATTCAAACAATAGTCTAGTTTTAGAATTAGTTGCTGAATCACTCTTATTTGAAGATAAGCTTAGAAAAGTCATAAATTCTCACCCCCAAACATTTGGACACACGCAAACTCCTCATGGTTCGATCCCAACCTGTATTGATTTGGACACAGGAACTTCTCATGGTATCAATCCATACTACATTTCATTTGAGGTGTGGAATTGGACGCGATCAATTTTGGCACAATTCTACGACCCTACTTTTTTTCTTATGTGCACAGCATGATGTAATTAAAACTTGTGGTACCAGTCATTTAAATAAGAAAGATGATAATAACCACCCAAAATACAAACTTGAACATTTAAAATGTAATATATTTAATGGTTTAGCTTAAGAAAATCTAACATAATTCATGTATTTATACTCTTAAAAGGAGGAGAATGTAATTAACAACATTTCACAGCTGTACATATGGTATAAGAGCAGAATTTTTTTAAAGGGAGATCAGCAAGAGACCAAAAATAATTTAACAAATACAACGTGGCTTACAAAATGAGTGGATAATCAATATTTCTCTAGGGAACAAGATAACAATATGCTACAAAACAGAAGCTACTTAAAACTCAATTTCTATCCAACCTCTATACCAATTAACGGCAAAAATTAGGGAAAGGATAAATGGACAAATATGCAGTAAGAGCTCTTATGAAAAATAATATCACAGCTCAAGACAAAACTTTCTACCTGCGGACATCCAACCATTTCAAATCAAAAAAGAATTACTAAATTAGCTTCACTTATTTGCCAAAAACTGCTTCTCAAGCTGTAGCAGAAATCCGTGGTGTCATATTCTTGGCAGTTCCATTTGCCATACCACCACCACGATTCATTCGCCCATTGTTGCCTCCCATGTTGTCACTTCGCTGATAGCCATCACCACCTCCATGGTTGGATGACCCTCCGCAATTGCCACCTCTGTTGTTGAACTCACTTCTTCCATTGAAATCACCGCGATTATAGCCCCTCCCACTGCCTCCGTAGTTTCCTCGCCCACGTACTCCATCATTCCTGAATCCATTACCCCTTCCAGATGGATATCTACCCCTAGTGTTACCTGAAACAGAGGGAAGATAATTCATTTCAACCAGAAAAATTATCGACAGACATGTCTTCAACGAATTATCACAAGATACAAAGCAGTTCTAGGGATAAAATCAATACAAAAATTAATGGAACATAGGCGCCAACAAAAATTCATCAAAAACCCACAAATCTAGTCTATTTTAAGAGACTTATCAGGAAGGAGAAGTACCAAGATATGCAACATGCTATATCTGTCTTGCTTACCATTGAAAAATATCAGCAATACTTCCCAGTTATTAAAGGCAAAATTTTCAAGCAATCTTCTTGTATATTCTAATTGAGATAGGGCATAGCCCCACTAAGATTTATGGCTTCAAACCTCCTGTTTACTCTTCGTGAACATAATACTATCTCAAGGCACATTCAATTTACAATTTCAGTATATTGATATATAGAATGCTTACCCAGCACAAGTGGAACATCACTCTATTTACCTATACGAGAAAAGAAACACTACAAATATACTCTCCACAGCCATGTATAATTGATATCTTCTTAGGTGGGGAAGGGGGCAAATAGTGGTGCATATAAACCCTCATTGCCTAACAAATGGTAAATATTTACCCCTTCCGTTGACAGACTAAACTAGAAAAATCCAAATGTCATGTGAGTTAACAAAACAACATCACTCATTTTTTACCAATCCCCACTCCCAGACCTGACCCAACTAAAAAAAAAACAGTAACTTATTTTTGTAACTGCAAAAGAAAAAAAAAAAGAAAAAAAAAACTTATTTACCCAGATCCTATCCAAAGCCCATTTTATGTCTGAGTAGAAGAGGGATTTGAGTTTTTTTTTTCCATGAATGTGTGACGTAATTTTTTCAAGTAACGTGACATTTTTTAAATTAAAAAATCATTTTAAAGATTTTAAAAATTCAGTAAATATAGGTCTGTTAATGAAAAAGCTAAATGAGCACCATTATTTGTTGGACAAGAGGATATATATGCACCACCTATCTTTGTCTCTGCTCTAAATCACATAGTTGAGGGGTATATTTGCCCCTTTTCACTTGATAATCTATTTTTCAATTACATTGATGTCATCATTATTCATTACTACCATTGGAGCGTAAATGAACTTGCCTCGAGAACTGGTGGACTTCTTCTCTTCAACGGCAGCTTGGCGTCCACCAATTAAAATTGGAGAAGCCTGATACATAGAGAAACAAAAAGTAATCAGACATGCCAAAAAAACCTGAAACGATTCAGAAAAAACAAGCATCACACAGCAAAGGTATATACCTGTATAAGTGCTACAATTTTAATAGAAAATTACTATTTTGATCGAGTTCAGGTATTTAGTTGAAATGTTGTTTAGCAAGAGAATGGGACTTCAAACCGAACAGGTAGAGATGTCTATCAGGCTATTCAGTCTACTTTCAACTTAGAAATGCAAAATTAGCAATAACTCTTCAGCAGTCCCAACTTCCATCAGATACACATACGTCCCCTCCAATAGAGTTAATATAATACTGGAGTTGATAAAATGGTCTGTTGCAACTATATTCTACAATAAATTTAGCTTTTCTATTAGATGGACCTGTAAACAGTTGGTAAGAGCCTTTTATAGCTTTGATTGGCCAACTTTTTGAACAGTCAAGTGCTTTTAAACGGCGCTTATTTAGAGGATAAAAGAGGCTTGGCCAAGCTTTTGGTGACGAAATAGAACATTAAATTTATTGGCAGAACCAACACTACTTCAAAAACGATGGACTCCGTTGATTTTGTCAATGAATTTTTAAAAAATCTTTTTTTAAAAGAACAGACTGTACACCAATGGTTTTTAAAAATGATTATGATTGTTCTTCATAGTTTTTAAAAAGAAAACCGATGGTACACCAATAGTTTTTTATTTTTATTTTATGAAAACCGATGCATGTCCATTGGTTTTTATTTTTTAACATGTAAAACTGCACTTCATGAGTGTAAATATAAACAAGAGTATTTCATCAAAGAACATGAGTGGTCTAATAGTAGAATTATGGATGAGTATAAATATAAGCATACCAAGTTGCTACATTTCTTTTCTTTTATATTTTATATAGTTTCTGAAAAACTGATGGAGTCGTAAGTTCTCAACATGTTTTTAGTACCTCAAGTGGTTAACAATTTTTTGTTATCTGTTAATGTTAACACTTTATTCTCTAAAATGAATTTTCGAATAGAAGCAACAGCTATTTTTCAGCTCATGACAAATTAATTAGTACTCATATCAAGAATATTCACATCAAAAGTTCATATTTACCAAACTAATTAGTATTCCCTTTGTCCCAAATTTGTGGCCCCTTTTCCTATTTTGTCTGTCCTAAAAAGAATGTTACCTTTCTATAATTAAAAACAACTTAATTTTAAAATTTCTCTTTACATTTAATGAAATGATTTGTGGTGATGTCCAAGGTTTGATTAGTACGGCAAAATGAGCCCATATTTTGGTGACCCGCCCATATTTTAATGGGTTGGGTGAGTGATTTTTCACATGGGTAAAATATGGATTGATACCCATATTTGACCCATAAAAATATGAGGGATAAACTATGAGTAAAATATGAATTAGCCAAATGGGTTAAGTTTCTTACTTTTATTCACTCAAAAATTCATGATATCACTAAAAATAGTTACACTCTCTTCCTTTTTATGTTATTCTATAGAACTAACTATTCTTCTTTATAATTGAAAAGGTGAAGTCTTTGACCCTCAAAAATATCTAATTCAAATGTACATTTGTTTTTTAATTGTAATTCCATTCTGTTTATTTAAATATGGGGGGGGGGGGTAAAATATGGGTAAAATATAATGGGTTAAGATTAACTCTTATTCACTCAAAATTCATGATATCACTAAAAATAGTGTAACTTCTCTTCCTTTTTATGTTATTATATAGAACTAACTGTTCTTCTTTATAATTGAAAAGGTGAAATCTTTGACCCTCAAAAATAACTAACTCAAATGTACATTTCTTTTGTTAGTTATAATTACATTCTATTTATTTATTTAATTCTATATTGGATAGTCAATAATAGTGTAAAATAAGTAGATCATATTACTATTGACATTGCTTAAAGTGTATTAAGCATGTTTTAGTCCTATAATGCAAATATTGATTTACTTTGAAATTAAAAATATTTTCATCTTGTTATTACATAAATTTATTTTATATTGAAAAGTTATAGGATTTTTTTATTTTTTTTAAACTGGTAAGGATTTTTTTTTATGATACAATGAAACTAAATAAAGCATGTTCAACATTTTTCATCTAAAAAAAGACTAAAATATCTTCTCCATATTGAATTCCTAAGTAAAGTACTATTTAATCCGATTTTTTTTTTGTCGTTTTGAAGTTCTTTGTGGTTAAGATTTGTTTCTCTACTTATTTGGTAGGTATATTCCATTAAGATAAATTCATGAGTAGTCATCAAACTAAATTAGAAACTATAAATTATAATATACAGGCATTATTTTATTTAATCAAATATTAATCTTTTGATAAAATTCAAGTAATATTGATCTTTTAGATGATGCTCATATCTTAATAAAATATAACACTAATTTATTGACAGAACTAAGTATACCCATTTTTGTGACACCTTGCTAACTGATAAATAGGTGACAACTTAAGTGCATCTTTTTTCACAATTTGATCCTTCAAAACATTTTAAAAAATTATCCAGACTCAAACACCAACAAGAGTACGTACTTCCCAAACTATTTAGCCAAGCACAAAATGTTGCACTCAGTGCACTTTCTAAAAAAAAATTGACAGCTAGATAAAACTAGCTAATTTTGACAATTTGGCACGTATACAACTAGAGAAATACAATAAAATGAAAAACATCCAAGAATACCAAGCCATAATCTGTAATGACCTAACACCACATATGAACAGAGAGATGCATAAAGACAACAGGAATTACAACATTCCGAGCTATAGGCAGCTTGCAGCCATCGGCAGTACCAATGTGCACAACATCTTAAAACATACACGGAAAAACTTAAAGCAATGTACCGATGTGCACAACATCTTAAAACATACACGGAAACACTTAAAGCAATGAAAATACCAGCCAAGTAGCCACTTCTTTTCTCAGAAACAACAACTCATAAAGGAAAACATTATGCGGAGAATCACATGAAAGTTACTTATAACAAATCAGGGAAAGTACCTCAATTGCTTTTTGCACAGCAGTTTCCACCTCAAATTCCACAAAGCCAAAACAAAATCCCTGTTGCTGTCATCCACCAACAATAACTTATTACAAAAATACGCAGAAACAAGTATAAACTGATAAATGTATCCCCCCAAAAGCCAAAATATTAGTGCAAGCACACATACTCTGTTACTTCGGACTTGAATGCCTCCATTCTTTATAGGTCCAAACTTCTTGAACTCGTCTTCAAGCATGGCGGCGGTGGCACTCATAGGTAGACCTTTGATGTAGATGGAGTGACCATCAGCTGTTGGATGCAGTTAGAGCAACGATATCAATAAGAATAAATACGATGAAGCAAATCAACAGGCAAAAATTTAGAAACTACCATGTAGCAGTGCCATGCCTTCTCCCTCTTGGTTATTCACATTATCAACAAAGTCAGAGCTTAAAGCAGGGCTATCAGCTGGTGCTGGTGCAAGAGGTTGTCTAACATGCTCAACATTCTTAGGCACAATCTTCCTAGGAGCAGGCGCTGGAGGAGGGGAGAAAGTTGCAGCACTTTCCTTTAGATGCATGACCTGAAAATTACATTCCAAACTGTTCAACTAAAAGCTTCCAAAGATGCCCTTCCTAAAATTGTCACCACCAAAGACAAAAATTGACTGTGCAAATTATTTGAGTAGTGCTCAACAAACACTAGCACAAAAATCTTAGAGCGACACACCTAAATGTTAAGCTTCGACATTTACACAACCAAACGGAAATTAACCCATTAAAAGGTAAAACTAAGATGAAATGCGTCTAAATCTTCTTTGCCCATGGTGACTTACAATTGAAGCATAAGACTTCTTTGGAACTTCTTCAATTATGATGTTAGTTTCAGCTACCATTGTCGAGTCACCTTGCACTTCATCAACAACCTCCGGCACTGGCACTTCCTCTACCACAACAGGCACATTATCATTCTGGGGAGGATTGTAAACTTCTCCCCCATTAGCTTCCTCAGCAAATGGTGTGCTCTGATCAGAAATGTGATTCTCCTGAGCTGGAGAGGGATCTGCAACAACTGCAAACAAATAAGTCAGTGTTCAGCTGCTAATAAGGTCATTATAAAAACCAAAATTTAATCAATTGTTCAATTACTTTGCTCTGGAGTAACAGGAGCCAACACATCAGTTTCTGGAACTTGTACAACATCCTGTTGATTAGCAATCTCCACATATCGAAACATATCATTCAAAACAAAGTACCCTCGGTCTTGCGGAGCCAGGAAGAAAGTTTGAGAGAAATTTCGGATCAAGTTGTCTTTCCCAGTCAAATATCCAGTAACAAGGACGTGCACTCCCCCATTGAAGGACTCTTGGGAATCCACAGACTTAATCTCTGCTCTGAAGTCCGCATAGTTAAGTGACAGTATCTTATCATTGATAGCCTAAATGGTGGCCATTAAACAAGACAAAATGTGAGACTTCAGTACTGCCAACTTGACGCTTAACAAGGAAAAACAAGACACGGTAGAAGAGCAAACTGCTTTAATTAATTACTAAAAGCAAGGTCACTAGGTTAAACCATTTTTGAGCAAAAGCAATAGATCAGCACTATCTTAAATTTTCTAAACCCCAAAAAACGTGCACCAGCTGGCCCTCCGGATTTCTTGCTAATTACTAATAAAGCCCGGACACCGAAGACAAGGTGTAAAACCATTGAAGTATGAAACCAAAAAAAAAGCAACAAGATCATGCATCACAACTGCTTTGTTTCTGTCTTCATTGCAGTATTTTCCTAGGACAAGTGGAAATAATAACACAAGTTGCAAATACAGTGAACCATGGAAAGTTCAGCCTTAATTAGGACACGATATCTTATTTTCAAAATATCTATATATAATGTCCAAATTCCAACCGTGTACAAAGAATATAGCAAGTTACACATTTTATAACTAAAGTTCTAAAAATATTTCGAAAATATATGAAGGCCTGTGGCAAAGACAAAAAGTAAGCATGGCAATGGGACGGGGCGGTTGCAGGGCAAATTCTCTTAAACCGCTAAGATTTTAACCCGCCCCGCATAGCATGATTTGTTGTTTTCAACCCGCTCCACATAGCATGATTTGTTGTTTTCAACCCGCTCCACATAATTTGTAAAAAGACGTTTCAATTATTAAGCGGATAAGTTTTTAACTTAGAATTTTGAATTTTGTTAACTGTTAACACTACATTAACATGTTAGCGTAGCATTAAAATGCAATTTTACCTTTATAATCTCTTCTTTTAAGCATAAAAATAACTTTTTTTTTGGTAACTTTGACTTAGTTACATTTGATGTATTAAACAATATCCCTTTTTTCTTCTTTCTAGTTTTTCGGCCATTCAAAAATATCATAAATATTCAATCAGTTTCATTTTTTATGACAAATGCCCAAACATGTAAAAAGCTAATACCGAATTCGTGTAAACAGAAAATTAAAAGATTGTTTAGCACTAACACAACAGCCCCGCCCCACATGAATTTTGAAAAAATATATTTAAGCCAGCCACGTTCCACAACCGCAAAAGCTCCAACCCGCCCCGCCCCACATAGCATGATCTGTTGTTTTCAACCCGCCCCGCTGCGCATAAGCCCCCCCACATAATTTGTAAAAAACGTTTCAATTAATAAGCAGATAAGTTTTTAACTTAAAATTTTGAATTTTGTAAACTGTTAACACCAAATTAACATGTTACCGTAGCATTAAAATGCAATTTTGCCTCTATTGAAACAAGACCTCCCAAATACAAAAAAAAAATGTCATCACTAACAAAAGGACCTCCCAAATACAAAAAAAAAATGTCCTACCAAACGAAAATAAAGGAGTATAGCTAAGACACAAAGCCTGCAAGTTCCTGAAAGCGGACAAAAGAAGAACACATGGTGGAAAGAATAGTTCAGGGCTTACTTGCATTGTGGACGTAATGCTCATGGAGCCATCATCTTCAGGGCGACCAAGCTTGCTTATATCCTGATAAAACCTAAATACCAGCCCTGGTGAATGGTGCAGTATATGATAATACTGCTGCACAAATGCATTTCCCACCTACAATCGCACAAAATCAACTCACTCGGTATCCATCTATACCGCGAAAAAGTAAGCAAAAAAATAAAAACAAAATAACTAAAACTAAAACTACGGTTAGAAAAAAAAACAGAGTAGATAATGATATTAATACGCACAACTTGAGCAGACACAGGTGGTTGAGCCGCCGCCGCCGCCGCCATCGCCGATCGATCTCAAGTCACAAACTATAAAATTACAAAAAGTTAACAAATCAGGGAAAATATCCATAAAAACCGAGAGCCATCTCTCTAAACACCATACATCAGCACCAGTATACCAAAAAAAAAAAAACGTAAACTGAAAAAATAAACCAGAGAAAAGAAGCATAAGAGTGATCTGAAGTACCAGGAGCAATAAAATAGGAGAGAGAGAGAGAAAGAGAGAGAAATATGCTCTTTCCCTCTTAGCTTCTTCTCCTTTAATCAACTCTCTCAGATACACGAAGTGACACACATATACATACACACACTGTCTCTCTCTCCTATGGAGATTTGTGTGTATTTTAGGGTTTTGGTAGGTAGCGAGTGGTGGATCGTTAAGAAGCGCGACTATTGAGAGAGATTGAAAAAGGGTTTTATGGAATTCAACTTTAATTTTAAGAATAATTGTTTTTCTTTTATTTTTATTTTATTTTAGATTTGGTAATTATGGTGATTGGTAGTACTTTTTGAGAGTCTCTTAAATTTGATTTGGTTTGATTTTTCTCTTTTTGATTTGAATTTTTTCAATTCGGTTAATCAGTTATGTCAATAATTAGAAACATAACAAAGTTATATTTGCAATTTAAAAAAAAAGTTAGTTTTTATATATATATATAATTAAAACACAATAGTTAAAAGTACATCAATTATAGATGTCCAAACATAATAAATAAATTAAATCATAATGAAAAAACTAAAAAAAAAAATTCTCTCTCTCTCCTCCCCCCCCCCTCTCTCTCTCTCTCTCTATATATATATATATATATAATCCGAAACCAAAACACAAAATCAAACAAAGTAAATTATAAATCTAAAACCAAATCAAAAATCCAAAAGAACAATCCAAATAAGTATTTGGTTTGATTTGGTTGGATCTTTCAATTTAATCCAAATAGTGCATACCCCTACTTAATTATCACTTTTCCATTTCTATAATTGGTTTTATCAAGAGAAAAAATGACACAAATAGTCCCTTAAGTATAGGAGTAGGTCTTAAATGGTCTCTTAACTATACACTTAACAGATTTAATCCTTTAACTATTCAAAATTTTGTCGGCTTTGATCCTTAAATATACACTTACCGGTCATAGTCCCTTAACAATAGACTTACCGATTTTATTCCTTTAAATTTTCAAAAACTTATCAAGTTTGGTCTTTGTCCATTTTTCTAAATACAAATAGCTTAAATTTATATTAACGGAATTCATGCTTCGAGAAATTAACACTGTTTCAATCATTGTTAGTCATTGTTTTATAATGTACTGTATTGTATGTACTGTATTGTATTGTACCGTATGATAGATAACGTTTGGACTGTATTGTTTGTTGTTGTTTAATAACATTTTTATTCTTTGGTTTGATTGTATTGTAATTTAAAAATTTACTAAAATGTTCTTAATCATTTTAAATACTAAATTTATCAATAATACTAATAAAATAAATAAAATTATTCGCCAATCATGCATATTCTTTTATATCTTATGAAAATAACATAAAATTATATCAATTATAATTATATTATCAAACATTATTATCACGTTTGTATCTAGATTGAATTAATTAAAAAGTTGATAAAATTAAAAATTTTATATTCAATTCTAAAAATTATCACGTACCATATTAATTAAGAAAGTTTGAAAAATGATGAAAAGATGAGAAAATATTACTTTTTACAAATTAACTAATTAATCTATTTATTCATTCACCAATTGTAACTCTAAATCGTTAACTATAAATTTTAATTCGTTCACAAATTGTTAAATCGATTATCCATATCAACTTATAATAATGCAGATGTATAATTATGTATTCACTTGATTCATAACTTAGATTATACTGATAATAATATCGATAATATATGCTATAAATACTCATAACAAAAAAAATAGTTCAAATAATTCGTAACTTAAAGTGCACAGTATATAATTGTCAAAACTAAAATATTCATATGTTTATAAAATCAAAAATACTTAAAAGTCAATAAATTAATCTAAACTTAATCATGTGCTAGCATCATGATCAATAGAAGAGACTCGTGTTCTTCCTGTGGATATCCCATCAATGTGCGACACATATTTGCATCTTGATAAATAAATATATAAACCTTTGAGTTCATATGAGATTTCGAATTCATCTATTTTATTATTTGTCAGGTCTCGCTTTCGAAAATAGATGACATAGTTGAAAGTCGATTACTGACATGAGCCAAATTATCCATGTCACCTCTCAACATATCAGTCATGTCTTCTAAATGATTATGTTTAGATTTTTTATTTCTTTGATCAGTTGGTACCTTTGAAGAGACATATGTTTTAGGTGCATCATTAATTGGTTGACTTTGTTCATCATGTTTATCTCCTTCAGTATTTTTCAATGAGACACCATTCATAGAAATCATTTTGTCAACCTCTTCAATAGTCAACGAACTAGTACTTGATCTTTTCAAATTTTTATTGGTACATCCTTTTAACATATCTGGTCCAGTCTCAGCTAAGACTGGGTAACAGACTGGAACGGTATCACTGGACTGGAACGAATCGGTATTGAATCGGTACCGTGATGAATCAGACTGAAATTATCGGAACGGATACTCGATTTCAAAACGGACCAAAATGGAATGGGATGGGATAAACGGGATGACACATCTAGTTATTTCAAAAAAAGATTTTTTTGAATTACAAAATATAAATTTTTATTTTTATTTTTCTAAGTTTAAATTAATAGTTTTTAAATTTTATAATGTAATTTTTTACTTAAGTTTATTTTAAATAAAAAAATTTCCTTATTAAGTTTGCGAGTTAAGTCAAATTAAGTTTTCAAGATTTAAAACTTTTGAAGTTTATAAATTATTACTTAGTATTTATTAATATTTATAATTTATAAGTTATACTTATAATTTGTGTCTTGTAATATAAATAAATTAAATTTGTAATTTTAAAAAAAATAAATAAAAATAAAGATAAAACAACTACACAAATTAAAAAATATCAATTTAATTTATTTAAATATTACAAATTACAATTTCAGTTTACAACTATTAGTAGAGTGCATAATTTACGCAGCCACCTTCTAGGAAGGATTCTGTTTCAACTAAGTCTCGAATGTAATACTAATAGTTGTATAGTCCCGTAAATTCTCTTTCTAACTCAGCTATAGATTGACCGTAATCAACTTCTGATCTTGGTAAAGCTCGTTGACGATCTTGAAGTTCGATGCCATCGTAACTACCACATCCAATGGCTGAATTTATGAAAAGTTCAAATTGACTATCTAACTTTGGAAGTCCTTGATTTCTCCGCTCAGCCATTATCCAATCTCTAAACAACACTGATATCTCCAAGCTGTCTTCTGCTAACGAATATATGTGGTCTCCAATTTGAAATCTTACCGCGCTGAAAGCTGCCTCTGAAGCTACTGATGATCCTTGAATTGCAAGCACATCCTTCACCATCCTACTAAGTTTTGAAAATTGAGTTCCACGAGTCCTCCACCAGTTCAATAGTTGTGGTATACCTTCATCGTTTGTAATATCATCTGAACCCTGTTCAAGATATTTAACAAATTTACATTTATTAGAAGAGTCGAGACCAAGTTTATGTTTCATTCGTCCATGAGCATCTACTTGAGGCATAGACGTTTGAGGAATTTCAACATTATCTAAGGAAGAATATTTATCATACATTTCTTTAGCAAGTAATTTTATACTATTTTGACATGTTATCAAATCAGATTCTTTTTCTGGTTTAATATCTAAATTTTTATAAATGCATTCAACTAAAGCTTTTGCACCATATTCTTTATATTCGGGGTTGAAAAGAGTTGCAGTTAAATAAATTTGAGGGATAGGAAAAATATATTTATTAAATTTTGTAATCATAACTTCAATAGCAGTCGTAAATAAATTATTTATTTTATATTCAGAAAAGATAGATGAAGTCTCACATATGTGTATTAAAATTTCAGAAATAGTAGGATAATATATTTCAGAAAAAACGTTAGTAGCATCATAAAATGATTTCAAAAATATTCGAAGTTCATTTACTTCATCCCAATCACTATCATTAAGTTTAAATTCAGGATAAGCATTATGATTATTAAATAGCGTAGTAATAGATTATCTATATGTATAATCAACTTCAAGCATATCATAAAAGGAATTCCATCTAGCTTTTACATGCTTCGAAACTTTTCTAAACGGAAGTTTAAATGCATTACAAAGCTCTTTAAATTGATTAATTCTACTACTACTATTCATATGAAAAATATAAAAACAAGCATTATCAATTTTATCACAACTATTTTCAAATAATTTCACACCGTCACTAACAACCAAATTTAATATATGCGCAGCACATCTAACATGAAAAACATATTTACTAATAGGACAAAGTCTAGATTCTAGCATATTAATAGCATTTAAATTAGCATTTATAAGGTCTTCTCATATATTATCCTATCTTTTTCACTTTTTGGCAAAGTGACAGCCATTAATAAGACATCTTATATCTAGAAATATTTTAATTAAAAAATATATATGAGAAATCTTCCTTTTGCTAAAAGTATAAGATTTGAGTATTGGATATTATATAGAGATATTAAAGAAAAACAACGTTTATAAAAAGCACAAAAAGCAATAGAAGCATATATATATATATATATATATATATATAAAGGATAGTTTTACTAAAAATAGAGTTTAACTAAGTGTGCATTTTATTTCTTTGAAAGATCAATAGAGTACATAACTACTCTCTTTATTTTGAAATAACAATAATTATTTTTCTATTTAGTAATTAATTTATATTGTTAAAGTTAAGAAACTTAGTAGTTAATTAAAGGGAAATTTTTTAAAATGTCATTATTTTAGTATTTAATAGGGTATAGTGTCAACACTTTCAATATTTAGTGATAATGTCAAAATTTTACCTTATTATGTATTTTAATTATATTTTAATTATTTTGTTTAATTAAAAAGAATACATAATTTGTATAACAAACTGGAGCTATTTAGGGGTGAGAAAATTTATAAAAAGTAACAGATGCTTAAAACTCTCAACATCAGTTCATTATTCAATATATGAAATATAATATACAATTCAAAATCTATGGATACAAAATACAATAAAACTATTAAATACAAAATTACATACTGACTAAAACAGCATCAAAATTCAATATACACTTCCAAATTTATGAATACAAAAAATATTAAAACTATGAAATACAAAAATAAATACTAACTGTGGTACATTGACATAACTATCACAAAAAAAATACAAAATAAATTAAATATATGAAATACAATATACAATTTCAAACCTATGGATAAAAAAATACAATAAAACTATGAAATACAAAAATACATACTGACTAAAACAACAACAAAATTCAATATACACTTCCAAATCTATGAATACAAAAAACATTAAAACTATGAAATACAAAAATAAATAGTAACTATAACTGAATCAAAATGCCATATACACTTACAAATCTATTTGATAATAGTAAATACACAATCAAACTCATAAAATGTGTTACATTGACATAACTAACACAAAAAAAAAACAGAACACAAAATACAATAAATATATGAAATACAAAAATAAAAATTAACTATAACAGAATAAAAATTTCATATACACTTCCAAACGGATTGTAACATGTATTTTTTTGAATCTTAAAAATTACTAAACAAATTCAACTAAACATGCAAGACACAGAACATGCAAAAAGAAAAAAAATACCTCTTCTCCAATAAATTGGTCTTCTTCAACTTCATGGTTATGAATTTGTGTGGGATTTTGCACATCGACGGATTTCTGCATTTTTCTCCGTAGATTTAGAAGTGGAACCTACATTGTCGTTTATTTCTTGAGTGAAAAAAATATTAAATGATGGAAAATCGGAAGAACTTTGATTATTTTGTCCAATACCTCTAGTAATTTTCTTGAAATCGTCCATTGAAGAGAGAATTTTGTATTATCAAATCCTAAAATATGATTTAAGAACAACAACAAATCAAAAAAAATAAAAAAAATAGTAAAATCAATAAGCAAATAAATAAGGAATATAAAAAACATAATACCCAAATCAATGTTAATCTTCAAATCCAATCTTGCAATGAAATTAAAGGAAAATAATAGAAAATAATAATATATTGAATATGAAATCTGGGGATTTGATTTGGAACAAATTTAGAGAGAGAAATGGAAAATACGCGTAAGAAATGAGAGAGAAAATTTAAAATGACATTAATATCTATCCAATTACCCAAATATAGGAAAATGTGTAATCTATGAGAGAGAAAACATGGGTGTAAATAATGAGAGAGAAAATATAATTAATATCAGAATAATTTTTTATTTTTAAAATAATGACATTTTGACATGTTTACTAATATTATTAAAGTATGGATATTATCACTAAATAAGTTAATTTTTTTGATTAGTTAGCTAAATTTTTCTTAATTGGGAAAATACGTAATTTATTTATCTTGAGATTTATTTAAGAAAGGGTCAAAGGACCAAGTCCTTCAACTTTCAATTCAATGATCCATTAGCTCAAAATTTGGACCATCAAATATCTCAACCCAACATTTTTCCAGCGATCCGGTCCATTCTAAAGCCCAAAATTCTCCATACTCTTCTCCTCCTCATTCTCAATACAGAGATGCAAGAACAGAACAAACCAAAGAAGAAAACCCATTCCCCAATTCCCAGCCTCAATTTACTCTTCTCTCCCTCAAATTCGTACAATCTGCGTGCTTAGCATGAGCCAAAAGACACGCGGAGCTTCCGGAGACAACCATGGTGTGGTCCTTCCTAATTTTCTTTTTCTCTTCATTTTTCGCCTCAAATTCGTACACTCTCCAACTCATACACTTTATCCACTGCGAAAATTGGAGATTTCAGCCTCTACCACATCGTTTCTCAAACGATTTTGAATTTGCAACAGTTCCACATCGAGATTTCATTTTATTTTGGGATTTTTGGATTTCTATATAAAATCATCCCATTCACTGTTCAAAGGAGGATTTTCGGAGACCAAAGAGTACCCATAAAGGTTTTGGGAATTCTTGGTTCCATAGTTTAAAATTTTGTGGCTTTTGGGGCTGTTCGAGTTTAGAGAGGTGCTGGAATCGTCTCCGTTAAACTGTCATCCGGTTCGCTGCCGGGAAAGAGGTAAATTCTTTCTTTAGTTTTGCTTCCTTTTAATCTCTAGTTCCGTTCTGTTTATGTATCCTTAGGTTGGTATGTGTTTTAGTCTGTGTTTTTAGTCTCTGTATGTTAGAATTTGGCTGATGGGTATTGTTTAGTAATATCTCTTTTCATTATTTTTCGGTTATTTGTTTTCATAATTAGCTTCTACTATCTTTATGTGTTTAATTGTGACTAAGATGTGATACTGTGGGAAAATTAATTAATATTTGTTGATGTCCGAGTTTTGGTTGGATTAGTATTAGCTTCATTCATGTCCGTCTTTTCCTTGTGATTTCTGTGTCACATTGGTAAATTCCTAATTCTTTGAGCAATCAGTTTAGTCTAAACATATGTTGTACAACTTAGGAGTTCAAGTTTTATCACATTTGCCTCTGAGATAGTCTGCAATTTGTGTTCTCTTGTGCATTTCGTAGATACATGGCGTCATATATGTATCTAAAGTCTACTGTTGCAGCTCATGCCCCCCATTTCTTTTCTCCCTTACCTGGTTAAGTTTAAGAATCAAATTGTCTATTCTGTTTTGATGTTCATTATTGTTGTTGTTTAAGTGTTTGACTTCTTAATTGTTTGGTATCCATTTGTTGATATTATGTATTTTGTGTCTTCTCTTGGGTTTAAAAGGTTTGGCTACATCATGTTTTTGATTTAAGAAGTTCAAAGGTTTTGGTAAGCTTAGTTTGATTGCCTTGCTTTACTATAAGTTTCACCATCTTTATTTGTAACAGTTTGCTATGTATCATCAAAAATCTATTGTCATTGTTGCCATTGTTCGTCCTGTTAAGGATCTAATTCTTTCAGAGTCATAAGTTGATCCTAGGATTAGTTGAGCTCTAGAATTCTCTTTGGTTACTTCTAAATTCCTTAGATTCATGTCACTCCTTCTAGCTATAGATCCTAAACTGCGAGTATTGACTCGGTTTGGCATTCGTCCTAATTGCTGGTTATTCGTTTAAACTTGTTGCTATTTGAGAGCTCAAAGGTCATGTGTTGCTTTACTAGTTGTGATCTTTTTGTTGATTTTCTCAATTTCCGAAATGGTAGAGTATGTTAGCCTTACAATAATTTCTTCCAAGTACAGTTTTTGAAGTTCTGTTATGCTTAGTTTACCTAGAGTTAGTATAAGTCAGTTATGCAGCTAAGTGATAACATATGTTGGTACATTGTTAATTATGCTGATTGTTTACTCTTTGTTAAAAATCAATTAAAGTTTGGTAATCACAAGTTAGAGGCGAGTAATTTATGGCCAACAATGTCGGATTGAAACCTGAATCTGTTTATATAGATACAAGGCTGGTGTTTTACTTTCTCTCTTTAGCAACTTCTCCTATTTTCGTGCTTTGCTTTTATTAGTATTTATTTCTGTGTCGTTTTAGATACAGATAAGAAGAGCCAGAGCTGTCTGCTTGTTTTAATTTTAGTTATGTATGTTTTGATGTAGATTAGAATACTATAATCTTGTTTAAGTTCACATATAGCTTCTATGTATGTATAATTTATTTCTAACTTTTCTTCATTTCTCAAAATAGTTTTTTTTGTCTTGTGCCTTGCTTAAGAAGGTTGATATGTGATGTTTAGTATTGAATGCTTTGATTTTATGTTCTTTGTAATGATCCCTCATTTATTTTATTTTATTTTTTCTTTCGCCTTCGAATGACTTGTTTATTGAGTTAGTTTTTCCTTGTTCTAAAAAATCTGTCCAGTTTACCATACTAAAGTTTTGAAAGCTATGACTAACAATGATCATGTGTTTCAAGTTTGGTTAGTTTGACAAGAATTTTAAAATGTTTTATTTAGAGCTAATCTACTTATTAATTCCTTTTCTTATTCATTCTTCGCATGAACTCTCTCCGAATGAGTCTGAATGGACTCCCCTCTCTTGCATTTTTCTCTTCTTGAGTCAACCACCATTGGAATCATGAAAGAGAAGTTATATTTATTGAGTTTAAAACCCAATAAATGGGGCAGATTGCAGCAGCCTTAAAAGGCTGAAATTTGAAGGATTTTTGATTTAAAGATCCATTTGTTGTCAAAGGCAGCAACTTATTAGCAAAGTATAACAATCCTAAAGGGCTGAAATTTGGGTATTTTGGACTTTAAAGCTTGGTAAAATGACCATTAGCAGCAGAAACCCCTAAAAGGCAGAAAATGAGGAGCGAAATCGGGTTGAAACCCGTACTTAACGAAGCAGCAACATCAACCAGAAGGGCTGGGACTTGGGGCTGAAATAAAGTTTCAGCAGCCCCTCCTTGTTTTCTTATTCCCTTATTTTTCCTTGTCATTGCTATATTTTCTTTATTATATTTGATTGTGAAGGCTAACAATTTTAAGTTTCTCTTAACTTCAGAGTTTCTTTTTTTTAGTGACTCTGTTATTTGGCTATTTGCTTGCTTTCAAATTTTTATATTTCCAAACCCGTTTTAAGTTGGGCAACTTACCCGACTAACTTGAGAATTATTTATATTCTTTCATAGTTAGTATTTAGTTTTTTTTTTAATCCACGTCCAAGTATATGTGTCGATCATTTTGATGCAAAAACTTGACTCAGATAAATTGTTAAGTTAAAAATTTTACTTTGGCATTTTAACATTTGAATTATTTCATTATTTGGGATAATACAAATGTACAAGTATCAAAAGGAGGAAAGGATCAAAATAGTCTCTTTTTTTTTGGGTTAAGGCTCAAAGTGATCCTTGAGTTTTCACATGGAGCACTAATAGTCTTTCATGTTTGCAATATTGATGCACTTTTGGTCCTCCTCCAAAATTTTACCTATTTTTTAGCATTGATTTTATTCATAACCTATGTATTGGATGTTCAAGAGTCATTTTATATATTTAGTAGAAATAACAACTTCATATGAAAGAATGTGAAGAAAAAACTTTGTTTTGTTAAGTAGAAATCGTATTGCAGGTAAAGTTGAGAGGTTTATCATTATAATTTCACGTGCATATGTTAAGATGTTTTTAGTTTAGCTGCAATAATATTTCTAGTGAACAGAACAATGTGTTTTTCTTATCATCTTCTCTCAGATAGAGTTATTATTTATATTATATATATAGAAAGACGATTGAACATTTGTTATATAAAATTTTGGACAAAATTAATGCTAAAAATAGGTAAAATTTACAGGAGGATCAAAAGTGCACCAATATTACAAACATAAAGGACTATTAGTGCTTCATGTAAAAATTCAATAATCATTTTAAAAGTCTTTGCCTGGTGAGGGACTATTTTGAGCCTTTCCTCTATCAAAAGATGCCCCAATTTCAAAATAATAAGATCTGTTAAAGTAATTTAGGTTCTCTTTAGAAATTAGCCAAACTTTTAAATTCGTCGGTCAATTGCGTGTTAGCGGATTCTCTAAAATGTCTATCCCCTTTCTTAGAGAATTATTTAAATCTTTACCCGACTCTGATTTATTAAATTTTTTTATTTAAATTGTTTTCTCACAAAAAAACCTTTTTAAATAATTTTCTTAATTTTTTCTAAAAAATTAAGTGGCGACTCCTAAATTATAATTTTTTTTTAAAAATTTAATACAATTGCCAAAATTGCGAAAATTGACTTCGAATCCCTTTAGTTTTCGAAATTGGATCGTAATAAAGAATACAGTCGTTTGACTGTTTGACCGTTTATAAAAATGGTCGTTGCAAGCCAATTTCCCCAAGACCCCAACGTTATAATTTATGGGGAATTGACCATTGGGGAATGGGGTTATGGGGATGGGATGGGACATTGGGACGGCAACAACTTTTAATTAAAGCTGCATGCAGGGGGCAGGGGGCAGCTTTTAATTAAAGCTGTAGGGGTAGGGAGGGGAAGGGCCGCATGGGTAGGGGTGGGGTAGTTGGGTAGGGGCGGGGTATTATTATTTAATATAAAATATAAAATATAAAATATAATTTATAAATATATAATATAAATTAATTAATAAATATTAATTAATTAGAATCATACCGAAATCGGACCGGACCCGAAATAAATTGGAATAAATTAGTACCGGTACATCGATATCAAACCTCGGTTTCGTTTCGTGTACCAATTTAGGATGTCCCGTCCATCCTGTAGGCAACCGAATCGGAATGAACCGAAACGGTACTGGTACATCCCATCCCGTTGCCCAGCCTTAGTTTCAGCATACTTTCCACCAACTCTATCCTTTCCATATAGTATCATTAGCTTATCATAATTTCTAATAGATTTGATCCTCAAATCAGCATCTTCAGGCTTAACCTACATATGAAAAGTACAATATATTATTAAAGAAAATAAGATAAACATTAAAATTAAGAGCAAAACTAATAAAATAAGATGATCATTAAAAATAAGAGCAAAAATAATAAACATGAATATACCTATATTAATTGATCCCATACTTCGTGCTCGGCATTCCACATATTTGTGATGGGATCCCATGCAAATTCGTTCATTCCCATTTGAAATGTATCATAGTATTTGCTAAATTATTTTTAATGCTTCTCATCAGATTTTCTAAAATATTTATATCAGTTGAAGTAAACGGCTTCAATTTTTTTCTCCATCTTGATAACTACAAAATTAAAATAAATATTCATAAGAATTAAATAAAGTAATCTCATCAACAATATTGAAGAGTTATAATATAAAGTCAAATGCACTACACATTATCTTTATAACTAAAATAGTTCACAAAATCACTTTCAAATAACATCAAATAAATAAATGTGATACAAAAAATTATTTGTATGTTTTTCCTAGAAAATTGGTCTTGATATTATTTCACATGGCAGCTGCTATGCCATCTCGAATCAACTCTCCTCTTCTAAATTTTTTATTACTCTCTTTAGGATTTGAAACGTCTTCATGCACATCATTATTATTCATAAGCTCTGCATCAACTTGAGCAAGTAAATCATCATTTGGATCTACTTCTCTTAAAGAGTTGTGCAAACTACAACATGCAGATATGATAAGCTTTTGAGATTCAATACCATACGATGACTCTGTTGAGTTAGAAATTATAGGAAATCTCTTTTTAAGAACTCCAAATGCTTGTTCAATAGCGTTACACAAAGAAGCGTTTCGCAAATAAATAATTCACGAGAATTTCGAGGTGAATTTCTTGAATACTCTTTCAAGTGATATCGTTCTCCCCTATAAGGCGTAATAAGTCCACTTTTCAACATGAGTCCAACAACAAGAAGGTATAATTTTCCTTAACATAATTAAATAAAAGATTAATTATTGTTCATTACATGTAGCTATGTCTATATAATATATATAATATTTATCTTTTGAAATTTTTAGTGGATCTTGTCTATTTAGTGCTTCTTTCATGATTCTTGAAGCAGATGTTGTACCTTCCCAACCAGCTAACACATGTGAATTTTAAATCAAATGTGCATGGAGCTAATATATTTTGTGTTGGCCAATCTTTTCTCCCACGATATTTTGGTGCTTCACATTGTGAAACTTTAACACGTATGTGTGTTCCATCAATTGCACCAATAAAATTCTGATATTATAATCATCAATTAAAATACAAACAATTTTGGCATTAGATAAAATGTAAATTACTATTTTAATTATGCTCACCTTAAAATATGTGTAGAATCTTTGGTTGCTAGCAATTTCAAAAGGAACTTGAGAGCCATCGGGTTGTTGGATAAATTTTCATATTACCCCAAGATAGCTTGTAGGACAATATGAAAATGACGACTGATTGACTCTCCAGATCGTCGAAAAATGAAAGACAACTCACGATTTATCACATTATATGCTAGCAAGTAAAGTGTTTTTGCAACTTGCTCCTCAACTGTAGCTCGAAGTGTTGGTCTAAGACCTCCTTCTCTAATTAACATCTCACATAGACCATTACAAGTTGAAGAGGTCATTCTTAAAATACTATGACAAAATTCAGTTGAAAATAGATGACTTAGTAATTCCTTTCTAACTTGCTCTCTCTCAAGTCTTATGTCATGTGTGATTGTACGCTGATCTTTTTTGATTTCACATGCATAATTCCAAAACCAAATTACTACTAAGAGTGCAACATATAAAGCTAAAGAGCTTAGTTGTCCCAATGTTTAACTACTATCACGATTATTTTGATCAACCATCTATAATAAAATTAAGTAAGATACATCAACCAATTAAATTATACATATAAAAATAAATTTACATAAAAATTACACAAGATATATAAATTAGGGCAAATTATAGACTCATACTTTTAAGGCAAAATAACAATTTATCCCTTAAAAGTTTATAATTACAGAGATCTCTCAAAGGGATACAATAATATAAGTGTTGATACATTAAAAAGAGGATCGGATACATTAATCGCTAAAAAATCAAAGCGCTGATGCATTAAAAAGAGGGTCAGATACATGCACTTATACATTAAAAAGAGGGTCAGATACATTAATGGAGGGTCCGAATACATTAATGGTCAAAAAATCAAAGGGTTGATACATTAAAAAGAGGGTCAGATACATATGCGCTGATACATTAAAAAGAGGATCGTATCCATTAATGGAGGATCGAATACATTAATGACATTTTTACCTTAAGAGAAAAATGAGGGATTTTGGAGATTTGTAAAATTTATAGGGGATAATGGTAATAAGTAAACTAAAAGGTGGTATTTTCTATAAATTATACATCAACCCATTAGATGATCAAACTTGAAAAGCGGAGTGCTTATTGATTGTTCTTATTTAAAAGATTAAGACTTTGATTCAATAATTAGTATTCTTAAAGAGACGTTTTTTCATTGTTAAAGACTGAAGTTGATTACCTTTTTTATTTGTAAAGATGAATAGATGGTGACACAAAAAATCGACTATGCATCAGTCTTGCTTTAATTGTTCTTACTTTTTTTAAAGTTCTGGCGCATGCTTTCTGTTTTATAATGAAGCTGCCTCCGGGATGTTTTGATTGAAAGTGGTGCTGATAATGGAAAATAGGAAGTATTCAAGCTCTTTTTTTGCCTGGATAAGGAATGTGAAAGCTTAATTTAAGAGCTTACAAACTGAAAATCATGAGTTTGGTTGTTTATTTAGAGGGTTCTACGGTGAAATTTTTATGTTTTTCTATGAAACTCTAAATGGTGACATAACTTTGGTTTTAGTCCTCTTCATCCATGTTATAATGTTTTCTCTATTGAATTTGATCTAGTAGGTTATCTTTCTTGTGATTTGTATTTACCCATAAAAAAGTATAGTTTGTCACCTTTCTCCTAACAAGTACAGAAAATTCATAAAACTGATGCATATTTAATAGAACTGCATTTACACTAATAATTTAGATTATGAATACATCTATTCTTAATACTTGAGATGTGATCTCTATGCCCTATGAAGCAAGCTTTATTCTTTTCCAACCATTACATTGAAAATATGCACAATCGGATGGTCCGCCAAATCTGCTTCAGCTTTTTGAATACCCTTTGGACAACCAGTTTACCAACAAATTCTTTACGCAAACAATAAAACCTATCAACTTAAACAATTGTGGTGTAGCCTAAAAAGTAGTTGAAAGATTGATTGTGACAGATAATGAGTCTGGAAAAAGCATGACACAATAATAATCAACGTAAAAAAAGATTATGAATAAAAATTAAGTACCTATAACTTTCGTATTTGTATAATGTAAAAATCTGTAAAAAAAAAAACATATAAAACAATATGTTGAAAGAGACAAAAGTATAAAAAAAAAGGGAAGAACGGATTATTAAAAAAAAAGAAGAAGAAAGAGGAAGAACAAGAAGAAGAAAGAGGAAGAACGACGATCAAACCTAGTAGGAACAAAACAACGTAGTAGTTGTTGGGTAGGAATTTGACTGAGATTAAATAATATAGGGTAAAGGATAAAATAGTATTATAAAATATTAAGTAAGGATATAATTTGAAAAATAAATCAAGTAACAATGGGAACACACCAAATCGATTGTTTCATAAAATGGGGGTTTTCATTGTTACGTAACAATAAAATTTAACAATACAATATAATACGTTTTAAGTAAAAATCAAACCAAACATCGTATGTATGGTAACATACAATACGATACAATAGGTAACTATGATCCAAACATAGTGTAAATCCTTTAGCAACTTTTTTTGTTTTTTTTCTCTCTTCGTTAACTTTTCTTCAAATTAACCTTATGCGAAGAACCTTAACCACAACTATTTAAAATAAAATTCACGAGAAAGAAAATATAAGTCATAATTTTATTCTAACGGAGGATAAAAATGAAGCATATTATTGCTATTAATGACTTGAATATGCTAAACTTTATTGTAAAAAGAAAAAAATATTACCCGTTAACTTTAAAGTTCGTACTCCAACGACTTCATTGAACGAAAATTGTTAGTTTTTCAGAAATTAAAATTTATAAAAAGGTAGATTTGCAATTTTTTAAACCATTTTTAAATAGATAAATTTTATTATTCGATTCACTTTATTTTACGTAAAGAAATTTGAGTAAATTAAATAAATTTGCACTGGTTAGCATATTTTATTGCTTAATTTTATCCTCAATTGAATAAATTAGGACTTATATCTTCTTTACTCATTAATTTTATTTTGAATCGTTGAAGTTATTGTTCTTTTCATAAGAGTAGTTTGAAGAAAAAAGGTCAGGTCAGAGAATCAACTTAAAAATGGGTTACAGATTTAATTTCATGAAGATTTCTATTAAAATAAACCTAAGCTACTTGTTTATTTAGAAAAGAATAAAAATCAAACTTGATAAGTTATTGAATATTTAAATGACTAAAATCGATAAGTTTATAGTTAAGGAACTAAAATTGGTAAGTGTATAGTTAAGAGATTAAAGCTGAGAAGTTTTGAATAGTTTAAGGACTAAAAAGTGTATAGTTAAGGGACCATTTTAGACTTACTCCTATAATTAAGGGACTATTTATGTCATTTTCTCATTTTATTAATATGTCTAATATTATTATTATTATTATCAATTACTTGTATACGTGTTTGTAGGGGGTGGATGTTCGATTTTTGGTTTGGGATTCTTAAATTTCAAGTTTGGTGATTCGGTAATTGGTAGTTAAAAATAGATATAATACCAATTTTTTAAATTTTGGTTCGGTAATCCAATAATCGATAAATTAAACTTTGATTTGGTACGGTATTTGGTGATATCATATTGAAGTTATAGCCGATTATATCACAAAGTTATTTTATTTCTCCAACCATTTCAATTTTTTTATGTGGGGACATAATATAATAGAAGATCAATAAGTATGATCACATCAAGAAAAACAAATTGATACAACAAAAGGCATACATATTTTGTTTTTTTATTCTTATTCTTTAACTTTCCTTTTGGACTTCTACTAATGAGTCATGGAGATGTTGCTATATGACCGTCCTTAAGCAAATAACTCGATATTCGGAAAATACCAAATACCAAATACCAAATCACAGTAATGCCTCATATCAAATCCAAATTCGAATATCATAATTCTAAAACTTACTCCCAAATACAATACCAAATACTAAATTATTGAATACCTAATTACTAAATAATTCTATTCAATAATTCAATTTTCGATATTTTGTACACAGCCCTACATGCTTGCATTGCGTGGAAAGAAAATAGCTTCTCAACTACACACAAATAAAAATGAAAAAACATATTGTGCTTTACAAGATAAAATCTGAAGTTCATTGTACCAATCATATGCCTTCAAATAACCCTTTCAACTACAATCCAAAGTTGCATTTGTAATTCATGGCCAACCACTTATTTTTCAAGTAAAGTGAAAAAAAAAATGAAGAAGAAAGAAGAAGAAATTTCATAGTCAAACAGGTTCTTGTTCGTAACTAAAAAGGCTCAATCAACATCATGAATGAGAGAATTAGAAGAGAAGAAAAGAGAAGAGAGGAACATTGTATGTGTTTTTATGAAGTGTTGAAGAATAGATGATCAGGAAGTAGCTATTTATTAGTTATGTAACTAACTTCCAGAAAGCAGTTATAACAACTTTGCTAAAAAAGACTAATCTACTCTTTCTGTTGCTAATTAATGTCAACCCTTAATGTCACCTACTTATATCACAACACTCCCCTTCAAACTAGGTGGTGCAAATATGTCTAAAACTCCTACTTTGGATAGTAGGTGCTCATGTTGAAGTCTAG
Source organism: Solanum sitiens (assembly GCA_016801875.1). Classification (NCBI taxonomy): domain Eukaryota; kingdom Viridiplantae; phylum Streptophyta; class Magnoliopsida; order Solanales; family Solanaceae; genus Solanum; species Solanum sitiens. Next base: position 1,172,896 of record JABWTJ010000012.1, on the reverse strand, counting down.
ATAATACTTTTGTCAACACATCTGCAGGCTGGTCTCTTATAGAAATATAACTCACAGTGATTAGTCCTTGTTGTAGTTTCTCCCTTATAAAATGACAATTCTCAATGTGCTTTATCCTTTCGTGATACACTGGATTTGCAACAATTTAAATGGCTGCCTTGCTGTCATTATACACCTGCACTGGTAGTTAAACTTCAGCTCCTACTTCTTTCATCAATCCAAGCAACCACACTAATTTTGAAATATTGGAGGCAAGACTCATATATTCAACTTCAATTGGACTCTTTGGCACTGTCGTTTGCTTCTTTGTCTTTCAAGAAACTAATGACTGACCAACCTTCACCATGTATCCTATTACAGACCTCTGGTCAGCACACAAGAAGCCCAATCAGCATCACAAAATGCTGTCACCAAACCATCTGAACTGCTACATAACAATAAACCTTGTCCAAGTTGTCTCATGATATATCTGATTAGTATCAAGATCTGACTTCTTTGGCTGCTGTAGGAATTGACTAAGAGTTTGTGTACTAAATATTATGTATGGTCTGGTCATATTTAGATACAATAGCTTCCCAATTAGTGTTTGATACATTGTCTGATCCATAAGTGGATTATTTGTCTCTGATTGTTCCTTCTTTACATGCTCATCATATAACTTTGATGTCTGTTTAACATTGATGTCAATAAATGTACCTGTAGGTTTGGTTGTTGTCATGCCAACTTTAGATATCAGTTCAAGAACATACTTTCTTTGATGCATCAATATACCAACAGTTGATCTAGTGAATTCAATTTCTAAGAAATACTTTAATTCAACTAGACCCTTCATCTTGAAAGCTTATTGTAATGCTCCTTTTGTATCTTCTAATAGTTTTAGACTGCTACTGGTGATCAATATATCATCCACATACACAAGCACTATAATGATCCCCTTTTTTTGCTTTGTTAATAAACAATGAATGATCATGTTGAATCTGTTGAAACTTTAGTTTGAGAAGTGCTTCAGTCAACTCACGGTTCCACTGTCTAGGTGCTTGTTTGAGACGATAAAGGGATTTGGTTAGCCTACATACCATCTCCCATTGACTAACAAAGCCTTTGGCAACTGCATATATATCTCATCATCTAGCTCACCATGTATAAAGACATTAAACACATCCATCTGATGAATATTCTAATGCCTTGAAGCAACAAGAGAAACAATAGTTCTAACAGTAACTATCTTCACAATAGGTGAAAACGTTTCCTTTAGTCTATTCCTTCCTGCTGACTATACTCCTTAGCAACCAGCCTTGCTTTGAATCTTTCCACCTTTTCTTTTGGATTTATATTTCACTTTATAGATCCATCTAGAACCTATAGGTCTCTTCCCTGGTGGTAGATTAGTTATCACCCAAGTGTTATTACTTTCAAGGGCATGAATTTCAGATTGCATAGAATCTACCCACCTTTTATCTGTAACACCTTAGAGTAGGTATTAGGTTCTCTTATTATAGAAGTTGCAGCAATGTAAGCTTGATAAGAAAATGAGAGATGGTCATAACTCAAATAGTTGCACATAGGGTAGGGAATAAGGTTATTGAGAGTACATGAAACAAAATACTTCACCCATAATGAGGATTATTTATGCCTAGAAGATCTTCTAACATCAGGCAGTCTAGAACTCTCATCAATAGAGTTTGATGCTATAACATTAGTATCTACCTTAAGAACAGGTATGTCATGACTTAAAGGCAACTCAAACTCCTTTTGTTGATTATCAGATGGACAATTAGTAGCAGGAACACATGGAGGCATCATGTGATCTAGACTAGGAGGTAAAATTCAGTATCATGCATGAAATTTGAAAACACCCCCTCATGAATTGGACTAGACATCTGAGCAAAAGGAAATTGATCCTCTCAAAACAATACATCCCTACTAATAAAAAAGAACCTTTTACTTAGATCAAGTAGTATATAACCTTTCAGGATTTATGAATACCCCATAAAAACAAGAGACTTGGATCTAGGCAGTAGCATGTCATGTTCAATCAATTGTTTAGCATAGAACAAACATCCAATGGTTTTGAGATGAGTCAATACTGATTTTCTACCATACAAACTTTTATAAGGTGTCTCATAACCAATCACACTACTAGGTAACCTGTTAATGAGATAAGCAACAACTAACACACACACACTGACCCCAATAACTCACTGGTATACTAGCCTGAAATCTGAGTGCTCTTGTGACCTCAAGTAAGTGTCTATGTTTCGTTTCAGCAATATCATTTTGCTGATGAGTATAAGGACATGATATTTGATGTATAATACCCATATCTTTGAACATATTAACACACAGAGAGTTCACAAACTCAGTGCCATTGTCAGATCTCACTATTTTGACTCTCTTCCCAAAGTGAGTTTTAACATACACAAGAAATTCTTTAATAGAAACATAAGCAATTGATTTATATTTGAGAAAGAATAACCAAGTCATTCTAGAAAATTCATTAACAATGATAACAAAATACTTGCTACCATCAACGATTGGTACATCATAGGGACCCCAAATATCAACAGGTATCAAATGCAGGCTACAATTTTAATACTACTCACATAAAATTCTTGTCTTGTTTGTTTGGCATAAGAACATACAGAACATTTAGACAATGTACATAGATTTTGTTGATTCACAATAAACATCCTTGTAAGAACTGCAGAAGATACATGTCCTAATCTTTGATGCCATAACTCCATATCTACTGATTTTGTATTGTTGACAGCAAATGCACCTTCCTTCTCTCTACTGGTACTTGAAGCATTTTTATTGGTTAACTGCAGCTTTAGTAAGTACAAACTACCCTCTTCTTTACCAACTTCCTTCACCTTCCCACTGTAGATGTAACAACCTGAGAGCACCCCCTAGTCGTTACCGGTGTATTCAACCTCAAAGAGGTATTATACAAACCCTTAGCATAATCTTCATTGCATAATGAACTTGAAATAATGCGAAATTAAATTTTTTTACAATAGAAGTTCAAACTTCATTTTTATAAAGCAAAATAGTAGGAATCTAATACCATTGTCACACATACACCATCTACTAATACAAATAGAACATAAAGTCTTCGAATAGGGTCCTTAGCCCTTTAGACACAATAGTCTTATATAGAGAAAGTACATAGGAAAGACTACTAAGTCTATTACATCAATAGAGAATTCATAGAGTGGCATCAAGTTCATTAGTCCTCGGATCATTAGTCCTTGGATATAATAAGTCTAAGCTTTCTTCAAGGATGTAGAAGTCAACCACTTAGCCGGAACCTATGCTCATACTAGAAAAGGAGAAATGGGTTGGTACAATAAATGCACTAAGTATGGAGAAATGCACAAAAACCATTAAAACATGAGAAAGGGACATTTTCATGAAAATCATACATTTATGATGTTATTGAAAGTAATTTACATCACCAACACAATACATAAGGCAACACCACCGTAATGTCCATACTACAATAAAAGCATGACTTTAGCACTTCCTAAGGTCTACTTGTGCAATATAAAGTTAGCATACCATAATACCAATTTTATTAAGCATCCCCTAGAAACCACCTTAGCCACACACCTTACCTTTATGTTTCACCACATACCATAAGCATAGTTGAAGCACATACATCATAAATCACATTTGAATATAGAGATAAGTTCATCCCAACCATTATCCATTCAACAACATGCTTTCATATCATTTTATAACTACAAAGAATCACCAGCAATACCCTTCTACGCCTACTAGTGCAATGTGCAAGTGAAGTCCCACACTCCCACTTCTACTTAGTAAACCTATTAAGATATCATAGACTAGTTCATACTTCATTCATTAATTCATTATTTAGGGAAAATCAACCATAAATGACATAGAACATGAGAGCTTACATGGAATCCGGTGTCATAAAGCCTCACACCGAAAAAGAATGTTCTATTTTCCAAGACAAAACCTACATACTAGCTACTATGTGGATCAACTACTAGCTACTATGTGGATCAACTAGCTAAGTTCTACGGGGGCACGTAGTTAAGGGATAGGGAGATTGCTTCTAGAGACTCTATCTGTTGCTTAATGGAGGATTCCCCATCTCATGAGTATCTCTAGAATGACCCAACCTCTTGCATTAACGGAAGGGTCTTTTCCTCATTGTCCAAATCCTCTTGGTGCTTAGTATACTTTCCCAATTTACTACCATTAGTCTTTATAATTGTATCTACATGTATGAAAAAGTAGTCCCTATTCATTCAATACAATTCAACATAAAATTCTTAGATTCATTAGGTGAGAATACACTTTCAACCTAGAATCAACATACATATGTGAGTAGAACTTTCACAATATCAATCATAGTGTTTTCATGCGGACTATACTTCCAATCAACACATTACTTTAGCATGATTTTACACAATTCATGCAACATAACAAGTAAGGTTCAACAGAGTGGAGATCATCCAATAATACCTTACTTGCATCCTTTCATAAGCCATGTACCTTGCAAGCAAATCCAAAGTTCATATACCACATTCTCCAAATATATACAAACCCTAGGATTTACCCCCTTTTCATGGTCAAGAATCAAGTATCACAATCACACCCATAGACATGAAAATAGGCATGAAAAACAAGATTTTATAACTAGATCATCATCAATCACAATTCACAATGTTCATATCTACTCAATTCATCCAACAACATTCGTGAAATTAGGTCATAGGGTGCACATGGGTTCATGGGAGGTTCTCACAATAGAAATCATCAATTAATCTCAATATATTCATAATATAAGTAAAATAACATAATGAAAATGATTTTTAAGTGAACCCATGGATAGATCACAAGCCCTAATTTTTGGTCACCATATCAATTTCGAAAATATAAGTTTTGAAGGGCTTCATGGAGAAACTAATATATGAATTAACATCCCATACCTTGTTTGATGTTAGCCCACGAGTTTAAAGTGAAAATGGTGAGTCTTGAGTGCCCTTCAATGATGGGTTTGAGAGAGAATTTGTGAGAGAGGGAAAGTGGGTTTTGATTTTATGATTGGAGTTATATGGTGGAAGACTTGTTTTATTGTTTTAATACTCTTTAAATATACCTAAATATTTAATTGTAATCGTATTTAAGTGTTAATTAAATGATTAACTAATTACCTAACTAACCCCACTATGTCGTGTGGAGGCAGTGAATGAGTGCCCATTGACGAGTCCCCCATTGACGGGGCGTCAATCCTTTGAAGGACCATATAGGTCACTCTTCAATTGGGACTGAGGATGGTTTTTGGGGCGAATGTTGGAGGAGATTAAGTGTGGACTCACGACTACCATTGACGGAGTGTGAGTCTATTGACGAGGCATCAAGGTCGTCGTGAACCTAAGCTATTTTTTTTACAGCTTTTTAGACTCTTCCTTGGGTGCTCTCATGGGCTCTTGGGAGAGTCCTAGGGTTGTCGTGCCTTGACGTTTAGGTATTAGAACCTTAGTTTAGAGTTAGAAAGATTAGTTTAGGACCTTAACCTCACATTTAGACTTCTTTAGGTCATTAGACTACGATTTAGGCTCTAGTATAGGTCATTAGACATACGAGGTGTTACATTATCCCCCCTGGGAACATTCGTCCCCGAATAACGCACAAGGCACCAACTAAGTTAGAACTCCATGCCAACAACCCACACAACTTATAACCTTAAAAATGTGCACAAACCAAAATTGCACTATTCACCACTTGAACCACTGTTGAGGATAGAATTCCCATCAAACCACCACATGGGCAAAGCAACACAAGTGGGTAGTAACTACTTCTACCAACTCAATATGAAAGTACTCATTAACTCATGTAAGTATAGGAGGAACTAACTTCTCCACCTCAATTATGCTCAACACAAAAGTTTAGAGCAAAAGTGTGACTTCATCAAAACATCTACAACATGCTCACCATTTCACCTCATGAACCAAATTGCAACCATAATACTAAATGCAATTCAACATGAGAAACATAGGCATCATGAAAACTCAATATATATACTAAAACATGATTTTTTCACAAGAACATGCAACTTATAGGGAAAATCATGAAATTCTACACATGACATACATAACTCCCAAAATACTAAATTTAGGAGGAACTTGTTACCTCAAGTTTGAATAGGAGTAGAAGAAAAAATGTGAGGATAACGGGACATCATATCGGCCTCGGCCTCCCAAGTAGCACTTTCCACAAGATGGTTCCTCCATAGAACCTTAACGGAAGTTACTTCCTTATTTCTCAACCTCTTCACTTGTTGGTCTAAAATCTCAACCGGAACCTCTTTATAGGAAATGTTAGCATCAACTCCTAAACCTTATAGAGGAAGGGTAGACACCTGATCGTCTATGCACTTTTTGAGCGTGCACACATGGAACACCAGATGCACCTGAACCAACTCAATAGGTAATTTCAATTCATAGGCAACACTTTCGACGCGTTTCAAAATCTCCTATGGCCCCACATACCGGGGGCTAAGTTTCCCCTTCTTTCCAAACCTCATCACCCCTTTCATGTGTGATATCTTCAAATAGACTAAGTCACCTACCATGAACTCCAGTTCCCTTTTTCTATTGTCGGTATAGGATTTGTACCGACTTTGGGCCGTCTTCAATCTATCCGCTATGAGTCAGACTTTCTCCATGACCTCATAAACTACTTCGGGACCTATCAGAGCAAACTCACCTACCTCAAACCACCCAATCGGGGATCTACATTTTATCCCATAAAAAGACTCAAATGGAGCCACGATAATACTTGAGTGATAACTATTATTGTAGGCAAATTCAATCAATGGTAGATGGTCATCCCAATTACCCTTGGAGTAAATGACACATGCCCTCAACATCCTAGGGTTTGGATGGTTCGTTCCGCCAAACCATCCGTTTGCGCATGAAAATTAGTGCCAAGTCCACTTTAGAATGCCTTCCAAAAATGAGAAGTAAATTGAGTACCCCTATCCGAGATGATAGACAAGCAAACCACATGCATTCTCACAATCTCCTTAAGGTATAATTTAACATATTCTTCAGCCGAACAAGTAGTCTTGACGGGAATAAAATGGGCCGAATTGTTCCTTCTATCAATAATAACCTAAATCGAATCATGTTGTCTTCGGGTGCGAGGCAAACCCACAACGAAATCCATGTTGACATTCCCATTTCCAAGTAGGTATTGCTATATCTTGATTCATGCCTCCCAGCCTTTGATATTCGACCTTGACTTGTTGACAATTTGGATATTTAGCCACAAACTCTGCTATGTTCCTTTTTAAATCATTACACCAATAGACCTCTCGCAAGTCGCAGTACATCGTGGTGGCACCCGGATGAATGAAGTATCGCAAAACATGGGCCTCTTCCAAAATTTTCATCCTTAAGTCATCCACATCCAGTATACACAACCTACCTTGATACCTAAGCACCCCATCTCCCCCTTGTGAGAAAGTTTCAACGGATTTCCCAAGTACGATGTCTTTAACTCCATCAATATGGGATCAAAGTGTTGCTTCGCTTTCACATCAACCACGAAGGAAGATTCGGAGCTAGGTTGGATCATCATACCACCCTTAAGAGAATCTACTAGATGGACTCCCAACTAGTACAACCTATGCACATCACGGACTAACTTCTTCTTCTCATATTACATATGAGCAACACTACCAATAGATATGCGACTCAACACATCCGCGACAATATTGGCTTTGCCGGGATGGTAGATGACTCTCCTATCATAGTCTTTCAAAAGCTTTAACCATTTTTGTTGTCGGAGGTTTAACTCTTTTTGGGTGAATACATATTGAAGACTTTTGTGATCGGTGAACACATCTACATACACTCCATATAGATAGTGTCTCCATATTTGCAAAGAAAATACCACGATCGCTAGTTCAAGATCATGAGTCGGGTAGTTCTTCTCGTGTACCTTGAGTTTCCTTAAGGCATAAGCTATAAACTTACCATGTTTCATGAGGACACAACCCAAACCTACTCGAGAAGCGTCACAATATACCACAAACCCTTCGGTGCCTTCTGACAAGATCAATACCGGAGCAGAGGTAAACTTGTCTTTCAACAATTGAAAATTCTTCTCACATGCCTCAGACTATTCAAAATTAGCCTTCTTTTGGGTCAAGAACGTTAATGGAGATGAGATAGAGGAAAATCCCTCAACAAACCTCCTATAATACCCGGCCAAACCCAAAAAGCTTCGGATGTCGGTAGGACTCAAAGGTCTAGGCTAAATTTTGACCTCTTCCATTTTTCTCTGGTCGACCTCTACCCCTTCATTAGAGACAATGTGACCAAGAAAAACAACTGATCTCAACCAAAATTCACATTTACTAAATTGAGCAAAAAGTTGGTTATACTTGAGGACTTGCAAAATATCCTCAAATTTTTCATATGATCATTGTCACTCTTAGAGTATATCAAGACGTCTTCAATAAAGACGATCACAAACAAATCAATATAAATTCTAAAAACTCATTCATAAGGTCCATGAAAGCTGCCGGGGCATTTGTTAGACCAAGGGACATGACTAAGAATTCAAAATTACCATATCTAGTTCGAAATGACGTTTTTGAAATATCAACACCTCTCACTCTAAGTTGGTGATAACCTGACCTCAAGTCAATTTTTGAAAAGTAACTCGCCCCTTGGAGCTTGTCAAACAAATCATCGATACTAGGAAGTGGATACTTATTCTTTATTGTGACCTTGTTCAGTTGCCGATTGTCAATAAACATACGAAGAGACCCATCTTTATTCTTCACAAACAGTACTGGAGCAACCCATGGAGATATGCTTGGTTGAATAAAACCCTTATCTACCAAATCCTTGAGTTGAGCCTTTAATTTCTTCAACTCGGCCGGGGCCATCCGGTAAGGAGGGGTTGAAATAGGTTGAGTATCAATGTCGAAATCTATTTCCCGTACGAGAGGAATTCCAGGCAAGTCATCGGGAAAGACTTTCGGAAAGTCCTTCACTAAGGGGACCGACTCTAATGGAGGAGTTTCGGACTCAAGATCACTGACCCTCACAATATAATAGATACAAACCTTTGAGATCAACTTACAAGCTTTTAGAAATGAAATAATTCAACCTCTAGGGATTAGGTTTCCCCCTTTCCATTCAAAAATGGGTTCATTTTGAAATTGAAACTTTACTACTCGAGTTCTACAATCAATAGAAGCAAAACAAGCATGTAACCAATTCATTCTCAAAATGACACCAAAGTCCACGTATCAAGTTCTACCAAATCAACTAATGTGACTCTATGGGACAATCCCTGCAAACTCTTTTAGCTATCACCGAGTCACCTGCCGGGGTAGACACGAAAAAAGGTTCTTTTAGGATCTTGGGGAGCACATTAAATTCCATAGCCACCAAAGGAGTTACAAAAGATAAGGTGGCACCGGGGTCTAATAATGCATAAACTTCTATTGTAAATACTTGTAACATACCGGTAACAACATCCGGAGAGCTCTCTTGATCACTCTTTGATTGCAGAGCATAGAAGCGATTCTTCTTGGGAGCATCGGAGTTTGGAGAATTAGTTGGAGCTTGGGTAACGTCTCTCCCTTTGGCCGCACAGATTGGAAAATCTTTCAATTGGTGGCCACTTTTTCTGCATCCATAGAAAACACCCAGACCGGCAAGACACTTCCCTTCATGCTTCCACACTTGGCACAACTAGTTCTTTCAACAAAAGGATCACTCCTATTGCTTCCTTGAGGCTTAGGGGTAGACATCTTCCCTTGATTTGGCCTAGGAGCATTGAAGGGACTTGGGTTAGAAGACCTCTTTTTGAACCTTGACTTGTCTTGTACTTTAAACCCAGACTTGGAAGAATTTCCCTCTTCGGGCCTTGGCCTTTTCAACTATTTACAAACTTGCTGAAGCTTTTATTCCTCAATTTTTTCGGCATGAACCATAAGACGAGAGATATCCATACTTGAAATTAGCATAGCGGACCTACATTCATTCACCACAAGATCGGATATTCTCATAACAAATTTATTCATCTTAGACCTAGAGTCTGCCACCATAGTAGGAGCATGTTTGGATAGTTGAGTGAACTTGATGCTATACTCCTTCACACTAATACCCCCTTGACGAATATTGATGAATTGTTGCATTTTCCTCTCCCATAATTCAAATGGGAGGAACCAAGGAAAGCCGTTTTGAATGTGGCCCAACTAACCGGACCTTCTCTAATAGTCCTCTCCCCTTTCTATTGTTCATACCAAACTTGAGCCATATCTTTAAGTTGATAGACAACTAGTTCTGCCTTTTCTTGAGAAGACACACCCATAGAATCTATCACCTTGAATACTTCTTCAATGAACCCTTGCGGATCCTCCTCCACTTTGGAACCAAAGAAAGTAGGGGGATTCATGCATCCTATTCCTTATCCTTGAAGCGGTTGTGTTAGCATTGGGGTTCACTTGAACCCTAGCATCCCTAGCAACTTGAGTAGTCAACACTTGAGTCAAACTATGGATGGCCGCCCTTATCTCAACATTGGACATAACACCTCCTTTAATAGGGACTTGAGGGTTTTGAGGAGCTTGAGAAGGAACCGCCTCATTAACATTCTCCTCCTCGACCCTCCTAGCATTAATCCTTCTTGTATTCATGGCCTATAAGCACAAAAAAAGGATTAGAAGAAAAGTACTAGATAGAAGAAAGGAAGATTCCTAATAATCTCATAGCCTCCTATTCATAAATGTGACGCACTTCACATTTATGAATAGGACTTTACTAGACGTGGTGTATGAGACATCAACCCTAATATTATCCCAATAACCATATGCTTTCATACCAAGCTTGTAACGACCCAAGATCACCCCCTAGTCGTTACCGGCGTATTCGACCTCGAAAAGGTCTTATACAAATCCTTAGCATAATCTTCATTGCATAATGAACTCAAAATAATGTGGAATTTTAAACTTTTTACAATAGAAGTTCAAACTTAATTTTCATAAAGCAAAATAGTAGAAATCTAATACCATTGTCACACATGCACCATCTACTAATACGAATGCAACATAAAGTCTTCGAATAGGGTCCTTATCCTTTAGACACAATAGTCAATTACATCAATAGAGAATTCATAGAGTGGCATCAAATGCATTAGTCTTCAGATCTTTGAGGACCTACAATTAGTCTTGGAGATAAGAAGTCCAAGCTTTATTCAAGGATGTAGAAGCCAACTATTTAGCCGGAACCTATACTCATAACAGAAAATGAGAAAAGTGCTAGTACAATTAGCACTAAGTATGGAGAAATGCACAAAAACCTTTAAAACATGAGAAAGGGACATTTTCATGAAAATCATACATTTATGATGTTATTGAAAGCAATTTACATCACCAACAAAATACATAAGGCAACACCACCGTAATGTCCATACTACAATAAAAGCATGACTTTAGCACTTCCTAAGTTCTACTTGTGCAATATAAAGTTAGCATACCATAATACCAAAGTTACCAAGTATCCCCTAGAAACCACCTTAGCAACACACCTTACCTTTACGTTTCACCACATACCATAAGCATAATCAAAGCACATACATCATGAACCACATTTGAATACAGAGAGAAGTTCACCCCAACCATTATCCATTCAACATACATTCTTTCATATCATTTCATAACTACAAGGAACCACCCACAATACCCTTCTAAGCCTACTAGTGCAATGTACAAGTGAAGTCTCATACCACCACTTCTACTTAGTAAGCCTATTAGGATATCATATACTAATCCATACTTCATTATTTAGGGAAGATCAACCATAACCGACATAGACCATGAGAGCTTATATGGAATCTGGTGTCATAAAGCCCCACACCGAAAAAGGTGTTCTATTTGCCAAGGTAGAACCTACATACTAGCTACTATGTGGATCCAATAGCTAAGTCCTATGGGGGCACGTAGTTAAGGGATAAGAAGATTGCTTCTAGAGACTCTACCTATTGCATTAATGGAGGAGTCCCCATCTCGACAATATTTCTAGGATGACCCAACCTTTTGCATTAATGGAAGGAATGGTCTTTTCCTCATTGGCCATATCCTCTCGGTGCTTAGTATACTTTCCCAATTTACCACCATTAGTCTTTTTAATAGTATCTACATGTGTGAAGAAGTAGTCACTCTTCATTCAATACAATTCCACATAAAGCTCTTACATTCATTAGGTGATAATACACTTTCAACCTAGAATCAACATACATATGTGAGCAGTACTTTCACAATATCAATCATAATGTTTTTATGCGCATTATAATTCCAATCAACACATTACTTTAGCATCATTCTACACAGTTCATGCAACATAATAGGTAAGGTTCAAGAGAGTGAAGACCATCCAATAATACCTTACTTTCATCCTTTCATAAGCCATGTACCTTGCAAGCAAATCCAAAGTTCATACACCACATTCTCCAAATATATACAAACCCTAGGATATACCCCCTTTTCATGGTCAAGAATCAAGTATCACAACTGCATCCATAGACATCACAATAGGCATGAAAAATAAGATTTTATAACTACATAATCATCAATCACAATTCACAATGTTCATATCTACTTAATTCATCCAACAACATTCATGAAATTAGGTCATAGGGTGCACATGGATTCTTGGAAAGTTCTCACAATAGAAATCATAAATTAATCCCAATATATTCATAATATAAGTAAAATAACATAATGAAAACGATTTTTAAGTGAACCCATGGCTAGATCACAAGCCCTAATTTTTGGTCACCATATCAATTTTGAATATATAAGTTTTGAAGGGCTTCATGGAGAAACTTGATGTTAGCCCACGAGTTTGAAGTGAAAAGGGTGAGTCTTGAGTGCCCCAGCTTGAGTTCTTCCCTGTTCTTCAATGATGGGTTTGAGAGAGAATTTGTGAGAGAGGGAAAGTGGGTTTTGATATTATGATTGGAGTTACATGGTGGAAGACTTGTTTTATTGTTTTAATACTCTTTAATATACCTAACTAACAAATTGTAATAATATTTAAGTGTTAATTAAATGATTAACTATTACCTAACTAACCCCCACTATGCCGTGTGGAGGCAGTGAATGCAACACCCATTGACGAGTCCCCATTGATGGGGTGTCAATCCTTTGACGGACCGTACTGGTCAAACGTCAATTGGGACTGAGGCTGGTTTTTGGGGCAAATGTTGGAGGAGACTAAGTGTGGACTCACGACTCCCATTGACGGGGCTTGAGTCCATTGATGAGCCGTTAATGGTCCTCGTGAACCAAAGTTGTTTTTTGTAGCTTTTTGGACTCTTCCTTGGGTCCTCTCATGGGCCCTTGGGAGGGTCCTAGGGTTGTTGTGCCTTGGCATTTAGGTATTAGAACCTTAGTTTAGAGTTAGGAAGATCATTTTAGGACCTTAACCTCATATTTAGACTTCCTTAGGCCATTAGACTATGACTTAGACTCTAGTATAGGTCATTAGACGTACGGGGTGTTACAATAAAGTTCCTGGAAAACACAAAAATTAGGAAAGAAGGTGACAAAACAACCTAACTCCTTTGTGATCTGACTGACTGATAATAGATTATACTTGAAGTTACGAACATGTAATTCATTAGTGATGATACTTCTGGTTGATAGGGCACATGAACCAACATGAGAAACTTGAGTGGTAGTACCTTTTGGAAGATCTACTGGTTTTAATTCTGTAAGCTTTGACACTGAACCTTTCACCATCATATCTAAGCTAGAGACCATATGATTTGTTACACCAGTATTAATAATCTATACTCGACTGTGATCAACAATAAAAGAGTCCTTACCTATAGTACTAGCTTAATTGTAGGTAGAAATAGTAGGTGCATCTGACTTCTGTTGAACCATCTTCAAAATATGATCATATTGTTCCTTTGTAAAAGTATATCCCTGCAATATCTGTTGAACCTCTTTCTCAACTTTACTAATTTTGAGATTAACATTAGATCCCTCAAAAGAATGTTAATGTGGATTAGGTGGAATTCCCCATCCTGGTGGAGGAATATTGGTGTTGAGACCATATGTAAAGTTGGCCTGAGCTAATGGATAATGATTGAAGTTATTGCCAGTTGGGGAAACTGATCCCCCTTGCACCTTTCCTTTTGACTTAAAATCAGGAGAATAACCTACCACTTTGTAGCAAAACTCTTTGTTGTGACCTTTGCATTTGCAGAAATCACATATTAGTATTGAATTCCTCTTAAACTTCTGAATCACACCTGAGCTATTACTAACACTTGAACTACTACCATCTTTTGAGTACATAGCCACAAATGGATCTGAGCTAATAGAAGTCATTCCCAAGCTAGTAGTACAATTCACCACAACCTTTTGACATTCACCCCAACTATTATAGAGTACACATGATTGATTGTTGGTAATGGATCTAGCATGAGAATTTGACTTCTAGCTTCCTGATAAGATTCATTTAGTCCCATTAGGAACTGTAAACCTTGTGCATGTTCATATGAGTTACAAATCCCTTTGAAACCTCACAATTACAAGAAGAAACTGATATTAATATCTCAAACTCATCCCACAGAGTTTTGAGCCTTGTGTAATACTCAGAGGCAGATGCAATACCTTGTTGCATAGATGCAATATCTTTGTGCAAGCTATAGGTTCTGGAAACTTCTACTCGATCAAACCTCTCACTTAAATCAGTCCAAACATCAAATGCACTAGAGGCAAAAGCAAGTCCACTCAGCAGAGGCTTAGATACATAATTTAGTAACCAAGACAACACAATTGCATTCACTCTTTCTAAATTTCCCCACAATTCTACACTATACATCTCTTTCTTAACACTTCCATCAATTAACCCAAGCTTATTCCTTCCTAATAGTGCTAGTCGAATAGATCTACTCCATAACATATAGTTTTTGATACCAAGCAGTTGAAATGAAATCAAACTAATACCACTAACATCAGTAGGATTAAGAAACATGGGATGATTGTAGTCAATACCTTGACCTTGCACTGAAATGCTAGTTTGAGAAACAAGAGGTGCAGATTCAGGCTGAGGTAAATCAATTGAGCTACTTCCAAGAGCCATTGATGATCTACTTGAGCTTCTTCTCACGAAAACAATCAACTAACAGTTACCAGAAGATAGAGATTCCAGCCTTATCTCAAGCTACGATTTGTACCCAATTTTGACGCAACTCTATGAATCGATGAATCAACCAATTAATTATTTGATCCTTTGACAAATACCAGCTTCAAATCCTAATCAAACTGAAGCATGTGACTCTGATACCATATTCGTAACTAAAAAGCTCAATCAACACCATGAATGAGAGAATTAGAAGAGAAGAGAAGAGAGGAACATTGTATTTTTTGTATGAAGTGTTGAAGAATATATGATCAGAAAGTAGCTATTTATATAGTTATGTAACTAACTTCCAAAAAATAGTTATAAAACCTTTGCTGAAAAAGACTAATCTACCCTTTCTTTTGCTAACTAATATCAACCCTTAATGTCACCTACTTATATCACAACAGTTCTAAATATTAGATGACTCACAATAGATCATCTTCCATGGTATAAACTACAACAGTCGCAACAAACTTCTTAATTTGCTAGAGAGTAAACTGAAAAAGAAAATCCTTCTAAACGAATATTATTATGAGTGGGGTCAACTTTGAATTACAAGGATCTATTGTACATAATCTTATTCTGTGAGAGACTATTTTCACAACTTAAACTCGAAACCTCTTAATCACATGACACCAACTTTACCGTTAACACAAAACTTCCCTCCTTTGGATGCATTTGCATGGCAACAACGACGGACTTCTTCATACCCAAAAATCATAAGGTAGAAAATAGAAATTAAACAATAAAATGTGATTTTTAAAAATCAATTTTCAAACTCATCTTCAAAAACTAATCAAAAAGTCATTGTCAGTAAATGTTTGGACATGAAATGAATAACACTTTTTTAAAAAAATAGTAATTAAAGTTACTAAAAAAAGAGATTATTTGAAAGTTAAAGTTTTGTTTCTTTTTTTCTTCCGCCTTGAAATTCATTGGCTTATCCGTAGTAAGCTACTAAATTGGAGTATATGCACAAAGGCATGGTCGAGAATGTCTAACCATCAGATATTGCATTAAGAACTTTTGCTGCATCAATGGTGAAAATAAAGGTTTACCCACTCTATTCACTTTTTTTTCTTAATCATATTAAAAGTACGTTAGATTGACATGATCACATTAGTTAGAGTTTTGTCTAGCAATGATGAGTCAACCCCAAAACCTAAATGATATGTAAAAAAGGTACGAAATTGAAATAACATATGCAAAAACATTAGCAAATACTATATGTAGTGCACTAATATAATAATTGGTGTGGTATGTAAGTTTCAATAATAGCTCAATCTTAACGACCGCTATAGCCAACAAATTTATACAACACACTAATTTAATGACTTCTGCTTTCTCAAATTTGTTTCTGATATGCTTGATGAACAAACAATATTTTTACCATCTATGATAAATCAAAATTAATACAAAAAAGTTTGTAGCACATCATAGATCCTCTATGTTTTGCTTATAAGTACCCAAATTGTTTGTGGTTTATATGTTTGTGAATCACATATTAGTTTCTCTTTGTCATAACTAATCAATTTTAAGCAGTTTTGACACTTATTTCCTTAAGCATAGCAAACAAAAGTGTTGCTTCAAATTGGCGAAGGAAGATGTAAACTCCATTAATAGAGATTCATAAGTTGCTAACTTGCAGAGAAAGAAAAGGATAGAAGAAAGAAGAAAGGAAGAGAAAATTACTGTTACATTGAATTGTCTTAGCTAACTATTACATTTATGTAGTTGACTATTTATAGTTCAGCTTATACACATTAAGCTATCAACCTAACTATGTACAGTTGTACATTCTCTAACAAACTAACTGATTCACACCATATGGCTTGTACACTGAACTTCATTGATCAACACTCCCCCTCAAGCTTATGGTTGAAACACATTCTTCATTCCAAGATGGCTCACCAACAAATTGTGTTGTAGCTTTCCTAGACTTTTAGTGAGCACATCTGCAAGTTGGTCTTTAGTATTAATATACTCAGTTTTCAACATCCCTTGACATATTTTTTCTCTAACAAAGTGACAATCAATGTCAAAATGTTTTGTTCTTTCATGAAAGATTGGATTGGCAGCAATTTGAATAGCTGCCTTAGTATCACATATCATTCTCACAGGTAGGTTTATCTTGACACCTAACTCTTTGTATAGTCCTACCAACCAGGTTATTTCAGCTGCACATCCAGCCATACTTCTAAACTCTGCTTCTGCTGAACTCCTTGACACAATCTCTTGCTTTTTTGACTTCCAAGAGACAAGACCTTCTCCAAACTTTATTGCATATCCTGTAACTGATCTTCTAGTCTCCACACATGCTCCCCAGTCAGAATCACAGTAGGCTGTCAGTTTATTGGTGTCATTTGCTGGCATTAACAAGCCTAAATCAGGTGCCTCTTTAATGTATCTCACCACTCTTAAAGCTGCCTCCATGTGTGATTTTTTTGGACAATGCATGAGCTGACTCAATATTTGTACAGAGAATGCAAGATCAGGTCTAGTCATGGTAATGTACAAAAGCTTCCCTACCAGTCTTAGGTATTTTGTAATGTCTGTGAGAATTGTGTCACCTTCAGGAATTCCATTATTCATGTGTTCATCATACTGTACAAAGGTGACTTTCTGATTCATCTCAAGTGGTGTGCAAGCTGGCTTTGCTCCCCCTAGCCCAGATTCAGAAATTAGCTCTAATGCATATTTTCTTTGAGACATAAGTATGCCTTTGTCGGACCTAGAAAACTCAATTCCCGGAAAGAACTTTAGTTCACCTAGGTCCTTCATCTTGAACTTCTTTTGAATTTCCTGCCTGGTGTCACACAAGAGTTTCTGATTGCTTCCAGTAACTATAAGATCATCCACATACACTAGTACTATCACTGTATCACAGCCAACCAACTTTGTGAACAAGGAGTAATCATAGTGACTCTGTTTGAACCCCATATCTACTAATGCTTCTGTTAGCTTCATGTTCCATTGCCTTGGTGCCTTCTTGAGTTCATATAATGACTTGTGGAGTTTGCAGACCTTCCGAGTCTCCCCCTGTCTAGCAAAACCACTGGGAATAGTCATGTATACCTCTACTAGTAGATCACCATTGAGGAAAGCATTATGGACATCCATCTGATAGATGTACCACCCTTTAGAAGCTGCAAGAGCCACCACTGATCTGACTGTAACCATCTTAGCCACAGGACAAAAGGTTTCACCAAAATCAATGCCCTCTTTTTGACTGAACCCCTTTGCCACCAACCGTGCTTTATATCTTTCTATTTCCCCTGAAGAGAGATACTTGATTTTATAAATCCAACGACAACCGATAGGTTTTTTACCAGGTGGAAGATCAACTATGCTTCATGTCTTATTACTGTCTAAAGCTGTTATTTCCAGTTCCATAGCTTTTACCCATGCAGGATCAGAAGCAGCTTCATGAAAGGATGCAAGTTCGCATACAACTGAGTAAGCCTTCAACACCTAGTTGTAAGCTTGTGACAAATGAGATTAAGAGAGCTGATTAGTAATAGGGTAGGCACATGCATTGCCTTTAGATGTAGTGACAAAGTCCTGCAACCATATGGGGGGTTTACTCTGTCTAGTTGATCTCCTGGATGGCTCAACTGCAATAGGCACATCTGGAGTCGACTCTGTATGAATGGATGGAGCTGGTACAACTGAGGGTGGTGGAGGGTAAAGTGACAGACGACTCACCCATACTTTCAACATCTGTGAGAACTGCTTCTAAGACTGGAAATATGGGATTAAAAGATGCTTTGAAATCTTTAAATGGAAATAGATGTTCATGAAAAACTACATGTCTGCTCACAAAAAATGAGTGAGCATGAACATCATATAAAATATACCCTTTTTGAGTTGAAGAATAGCCCATGAAGACAGCAGGAATTGCTTTAGAGGCAAACTTATCTAAGACTTTGGGACACGCAGTATAACACAAACAACCAAAAACTTTGAGGTGAAATAAGGAAGGAGGGTGAAGATAATATAAACAACAGTAGACACACATTCACCCCAAAACTTGATTGGAATACATTCTTGGAACCTAATAGCTCTAGCAACATTTAGTATGGTCCTATGTTTTCTCTCAGCCACCCCATTTTGTTGTGGGGGGTACACACAAGTAGTTTGATGAACAATACCAAGATAACACACTAAATTTTTAACCACATGACTAAGAAACTCACAACCATTATCAGTCCTTAAGACTTTAACTTTAGTAGAGAACACATTTTCAACCTGTGTGAAATTGTTTGAGAACAACGACACTGTCAGCCTTAGATACAATCAGAAAAAACCACGTGTATCTGCTGTAATCATCTACAATAGTCACAAAAAATCTTTTTCCATTATGAGTGGGTACTCTGTATGGTCCCCAAATATCACAATGTAGCAACTCAAAAGCAGATTTGGACATAGTAGTGCTTACAGAAAAAGGAAGTTTTGTGTGCTTTGCTAAAGGACACACTGTATAGTGAGTGTGATCCTTGTTTTGGAACAAACTAAGAGACTCATGACATTTTATTACATCAATAGGTGCATGACCTAACCTCCGATGCCATACATCAACAGTTTCAGAATTAGACATAGACTTTGACATAGACTCATCACTAGCAAGCCTTCTACTACTAGTATTGACCAGCTTCTTTGGAGCTTGATGTGGTCCTTGATGTGATCCTCTTTGTAGTATGTAAAGCCCATGATCCTCCTTACCAATCCCCTTCACCTGACCAGTGGAGAGATCCTGTAGGATACAAAAATCAGGAAAGAAGCCTACCATGCAGTTGAGTTCCTTAATCAGTTTAAAAACTGACAACAAATTTACTTTAAAGTCAGGTAAGAAGAGAACATTGAAGATAGTCTGATTAGTACATATACTGGTTGTACCAATGTGAGACACTGAAACTGTATTTCCATTTGGCAAGTGTACTCTACTGTCTGAGTTAGCAGGTGCTTCCATACATGTAGTTAGTGTGTTAATTTGGGAGGTGATGTGATGCGTAGCTCCGGTATCTATTATCCATTCATCAAAATCACTGGTACACAAAAAATCTAAAAAAGGAATACCTGCATCCACAGAAGCCACTCTAGCAGGAGGAGTAGATGCAGTTTCACCACCAGGCCTGGATAACAGTTGCAGGATCTGTTGATACTGGTCTTGAGTGAAAAGAGCTCCAGTTTGTTGAACTTTAATTGACTGAGCTCCTGATTCAAGGCTTTGAGACAGTTCAACTTGATTGGCAAAGTTTCCTGAGGATTGACCTTTCCTTTTAGACTTTAAATCAGCTGGATATCCAACTATCTTGTAACACTGATCTTTGGTATGACCTCTGCAGCCACAATGATCACATTGCACCATTGGCCTCCTTCCTTTGTAACTTCTAGATGTGCTAGCACCACTATTAGAACCTCCATTTGTCATTGATGAACTTCCATTCAAGGATCCAGATCCATGGGTATAAGTAGTATTTCAGTGACTGTAAAAGGTTGTGCCATCAATTGCACTAGTTCCTGAATTAGTTGAAGCAGAGAAAACCAAATTCCTTTGACTCTCTTGATCCATAAGAAGGGCATATGCTTTATTTATTGTAGGAATTAGATTCATCATAAGAATTTGGCTTCAGGGAGGAGAATAGGACTCATTCAAACCCATTAAGAACTGTAACAACCTTTGGTACTCATAATTTTCTCCAAATTTCCTTGACTCTGGACAGGGACATGAAGGAAAAGCATGAGTGCATCATACTCATCCCAGAGATCTCTTAATTTCGAGAAGTAGTCAGCAACTGACATTGTTCCTTGTATGAAAGATCCTAGATCCATTAATAGTGTCGAACCTCTCTTTCAAATCCAACCATACTTTGCGAGAATCGAAAGCATACACAACAGAACTCAGCAATCCAGGTCGAACTGCATTCATAATCCGGGATAACACCACAGCATTGCATTTCTCCCATTGATCATGCAACACTGGTTCGAACAGAGATTTAGGGAAACAACCATCGACAAACCCTAACTTGCTTCGACCTACAAGTCCAATCCTAAAGAACCTACTCCATAGTGCATAGTTCTCAGATCCAGTTAATTGGAGAGAGATGAGTGAGCTACCTGGAGTGTCTGTATGTTGTAAGAAGAGTGGGTGATTGTGATCAATCGTTGGAAAAACGGCCATGGATGGAGCACTGTCACTTGTAACAGTTGTAGCAGCTGGATTTGCCATTTGAATGAATAAAGAAATACTTCAATTTGTCTTTGATGTTGTCTTGCGATTCACCTAAAAAACACTGGTGAGATCTGAGCACCTAATGACGGAATTTGAGTGCGGATCTAGCCTATGATCTTGGGCTTTGATACCCTGTAAACTCCATTAATGGAGATTCATAAGTTGCTAACTTGCAGAGAAAGAAAAGGATAGAAGAAAGAAGAAAGGAAGAGAAAATTACTGTTACATTGAATTGTCTTAGCTAACTATTACATTTATGTAGCTGACTATTTATAGTTCAGCTTATACACATTCAGTTATCAACCTAACTATGTACAACTGTACATTCTCTAACAAACTAACTGATTCACACCATATGGTTTGTACAATGAACTTCATTGATCAACAGAAGAAAGCTAATTAGGAAAATCAATTAGGGCAGTGAAATGATTTAAAGCGATATTTATTTTGAGATGAATAAAGTATTAGCTAATTGAAATTGTAACTTTTTGTTTTTAATTAATAAGTTGTTTGTTGTAGTACTTGGTCTCTTCAACTTATGTGATATAGTTTAATTTGATATGAAATTTAAGAAAAATTGAGATGTATTATGTTTATTCTGTAAAAATAATTACTTTATTTAAATATGAAGTATTGGAGAAGGGGTTATTTATTATAGTGGCCAGTGGCCAGTCCTAAACAGTGTAGAAAAAGGAAAAAACAATTTAGTAAATTTGTGGACAGTCCTAAATAATATTGGAAAAGAGAAAAAAGTTACTAAATTTGTGGTTAGTCCTAAACAATATGGAAAAGTAAAAAAATAATTTAGTAAATTTGAGGGTAGTCCTAAACAATATTGAAAAAAAAGGGAAAAAGTTTCTAAAAATCTTAGGGTTAAGATGTATATAATTAAGAGAGATGTAAATTGTGATCATCACCGTAAGTAAACTACTCTTTTGATAATTGTTTCTTCTAGTTGGACTAAAGTAATGGATATCGAAAAGATGTTCTTGAATTCTTATTCTATAGAGAAGAAGCCTGATATATGTGAATTGATCGAAGCTGCTATACTTGTTGGTGCATCAAAGTATCCTGTTGAGTTTGAGAAGCGGAAAAATAGGATATTCAACCTGATAAAGTACCCCGGCGAACATGATATTGATGAGGAAGACGACGCCATTAGTACTGCCGAAAGCAACAAACCCTTGGTGACAAAGCTTAGAATAGTCATCAGCAAGTCTGTACAAGTTGCTCTGGAGAAACAGAACAATAACAATTCAATAACGGAAAGTGGCACGGAGTTGAAGAAAACTGACTTGGTTCAACAATTGGATAAACAAGGAACACCACAGTCGCATAATACTACTACTATGGCATCAAGAAAGAGGATGAAGGAGTCCACCAGACGAGTACAAGTTGCTCCTCCTCGTGTAAGACTTCTTTCTGATTTATCTTTCGAGAAGCACCTTGACAGAGGCAAGCAACTCCAGAAACAGTCCTAAAGGCTTCAAGAAGATGGAGAGTGACACAGAAAAGAAGAGAGAAGATGGAGCACGACAGACCCCTATCCAATGTAGGAGAAAAGAGTGCACCACTGGTTCAACGAAGAGCATGCTGCCGCCGTTGATGAAGATGAATGTAGAAGTTGCTCCTCCTCCCCATCCAAAACAAAGAACTGCAGTTCAAGTACAAGACCAATGCAGAAAATATCACAAAGTTCTGCAGTTGCAAGACCAATGCAAATAGAAACACAAAGCGACAGTGATATGAAGAAGAAATTTGAATCAAGCAAGAGGAAGTTCGAGCAAAGGTTAGCAGATCAAAGGGAAGCCAAGAGAAGGATTATAACGATAGACTTTTATCAAACGCCTAAACTTGCTTATGACCCTCCTGCTCCCAAGCGTTGTTGGAATAGGAAAAGGTTCTGAGATCATGATAATTGGAGTTGTTGGAAATTTTTGTTCTTATTTTTTTGTCTTGTAATTTTGGAGAGTATCAGCATTCACTTCATTTTTTGTATATATGAATGATCTTTTACTTTGAAATAGAGAAGTTACAGGGACATGCTTACTTATGTTTTGGCTCTATGTTTTCTCCTGGCTAGTCGAGCCACATGATAACTTGGAAACATCAGGAGCCAACAAACTGATTACACTTTTCTCTATAGAAAATCGATCACCTATTTAAGCAAGAAATAGTTATTAAGTAAAGGGGCTCTCTAATCTGTAAGACTGTAACTAGTAACTAACACATCCCCTTTTCATAGTCATACACTCACAAACTCAATCAACTCTAAGTTCAAATTTAATATAGAAAGACTTGTAGGAGACAAGACATATGAAAGTAGATTGGTTCATCTCAAGTTAGAAATGAGAGAAGTAATAAACAAGACTTATTTTGCAAGACAACAGAACTAAAATTACCTTCTGAGGAGTAAAGGCTGTACACTTCTCATTCAACATAGCAAGGATTTTTACTGTCAATGTTGAATTAAGAGTAGAGATCCTTAGGAGCAGAGCACAGCACCTGAGCCCCATTTTCCTATAGTCTAGTTTGTTTCCAGATCTGCAATGCATTAGAATGCTTCCGTTGTTCTCATAGCGGTATTCATGCCTGAACTCTTACTTTATCTCTGGCACAAAAAGTCATCAACCATTGGAATCGATTGAAAATACTGACCCGAGGATGATCTCGTGAGCTTGAAAAAAGATAGTTGTCTCAAGGTTAAGTTCAACATCCCATTCTAACCAAGTGAAGATGCAGATATCATAGGTAGATAATAAAGATATTTCTTATTTGTGCCAAACAACTGTTAATTTTCAACAAGTTCTAAAGAAATATTGAATGATTATACGAAGAAACTGAAGTCATAGATGAATAAACGATCTTTTGTTTTGTATTTTAGTTATTTGGCAGCAGCAGTAAAGTAGCAATATCAGAATGAGATTCTAATAAATGAAAGTAAGTTTTAGAACTCTGTACTACTATTCATTGAAGGTAAACCCAGTCAAATGCTTACATGAGCTAGATATTAGATGCCTCGAAATAGACCATCTCGCTCCATTTAAAACACAACCAATTGCAGTACCACAACTCATCTTGTCTGAAGCAAAAGTGAAACAAAAAATCCTTTAAGATTGCTACCACTTCAATTGCATCCAAGCTCCACCTGTAATACTATTGGTAAAAGAATAAGCATCAGCCCACCCTCTGCCACTAATAGTATACACTATGATTTAAAACCTATACAGTTGCATTTGGATAACAATTAACAAACCCAAATCAACTCACTTTCGGACAACTGATAAAGGGAACACATAACTTGTAACATGGTGATGCCACAGAGTGAGGACTTTCTAAGTCAATGTTGAATTAAGAGTAACTCAAATCTTGAGGCCTATAAAGTAATGGTGTTCGTATTCATAATCTACATTAAGAAAATCCATTTCATTATCTGGATTATTTTTCATATATTGCATAACCATAAATAATGCCAAGGTCAGGTAGTACCGTCATAATATTTTGGGATCTAGATGAATTTATTCCTCCACACAATACATAAAAACAACAAGCAGTGAACAACTACCATAAATGGAACTTCTTCATACCCAAAAATACAAGGTAAGCCCAAACTCCCTGATTCCAGATAGAGCAGTTTTATGTATGTAAACCCAATCCTCATCCCAAAATAGAGCTCAAGTCTTCAGTTGTTGGCAAATTTATCTCACAAATATGTACGGTCAAGGCCTTCAATTTAGAACAAAAACTAATTAGTGGATGCACTAGTTAGATCTAAAATGCTAAATAAACCAGCAATTTACACACTTCCTTCACGAATCAAATCAAATGACAATTCTTATCAGTCAGGCCATTGTACTTATTCGTAAGCTTCATTTCAAGCCAAATCAGTGTTGTAGCATATAAGTCATTTAAAAAATCTACACAACAAAGACAGACACATTTTTAACATACTTCTCTCACCATAAAATGTTATGAAGCCCGTAGAAATCTTAAACTTATCATACAAATGGCACGAAAACCGGTCACCATTTGAATCAAGTTGAAATCCCGACTTGAGGATGAACATTTTGCAACCTTGCACAGCTTACATAGCACATCCCAAGGTTTAGTTAGGCGGCCCACCACAAGTCATGAAAAAGTATATGACAAAATCCCACAAAAAGGATTGTTATGTAATGTCAAATGACTCATATCTAAGGAACTGCTAGTATTGGGATTCCATTTCCTACATAGACAAAATACTAAGCAGAACAGGAAGTGTAAATGAAAATGAAAATGTTACCAAGAAAAAGTAATTTCTTGAAAGTTCCGAGTAAGGGCAAGATCTTTGATTGCACAAAAAGAGTTAAAAATTTCAGCAGTCAGATTTTGAAATACTTCAACTGAAACAACCTGTTGTGAACCAAACTAGCTCTATAAAGGCCTATGAGTTAAAAGTGGGGATTGAGATTGGGTCGAGTAAAATATTAGAGTGTTTTATTTGAAATCTAGGCCCAATTAGCATTTTATTAAAAGGCAAAATGAATGGAAAGAAGGATTTATGCTTATTGAAGAAAATATTTGTCTTCTCCTCTTCTTCTAGAATTTAAGTCCTCATCTCCACTCTTCTTCTATTTTTAATTACTTGTTATTTCAATATTTCCATTATAATTCGGTGTTTGATTATTTCAATTAGAATCTTAAGATTGTAATCCTATTCTAGTGCTCTTATAAATATAGTGAGAATTTCGATTTTTTACACAACTTTTAACTGTAACAATCTTTTTCTTAAGGCCTTTCTCCTCGAATCCTCCTAGCAAGCTGAATATCCTTGGGCATGATAGTTACCCTCTTGGCATGGATTGCACAAAAATTGGTATCTTCAAAGAGCCCAATGAAGTAGGCCTCAGCAGCAACAACATTACTCTGGAACCTTAGATCTGTCTTGAAATCCTGAGCAATTTCCCTACAAGCCTCTGAAATCGAAGCTTCCTGATCAACAACTTCGTAGACCTCTGCTACTTCTTGATTTCTCTTAAAGCAACAGTACCTGGGAAGAAACAATGAGGCTTGTTCACTCGCCTTCAGTTGCCGGAGCAGATTTTCTAGCAGCTTTGGTAGCTAACTGCTTCCTTGGGGCCTTCCCACCGGTGGATTTGCGAGCTGTTTGCTTAGTAGGTGTCATTTGACTGTAACTCGAGAAAATTGAGGAGGTGACAAAAAAGTCTTCAAATTAAAATTGGTGACAAAAAAAATTTCATTAAGTTAAAATCTTTCTTAATTAGTGATTAAGTTAATTAGGGACGAAAATATAATATTTAAAACTTTTAAACTTTTATTTAAAAATAAACCTAAATTTGAAGGTAAAACCTAAACGTTTAAAACTTTTAAACTTTTAAACTAAAATATCTTCAAATTAAAAGTGAGTTCCTTTTTTTCCAGATTGCTGAAGTTTTCTAGGGCTCTCTTCATCGTCCTCTTCTGCTTCCTCTCCTTCATCTTCTTCGTCTATTCTCTCATTCGTCATTGTCATCATCTACAGGTAACACTTTTTTCTTTTTTTTCTTTTCTTTCATTGTTAGGGTTTTGAGAGTGTAAAGATTGAAAATTCATTGGGTTATTTTTGTTTATGATTTTTTTTTTATTTTTGTTCAAATTATGACCTACATTGTTGAGAAATTAGAGAGCTAAAGAACATTAGAAACAAATAGACAATGAGAAAGTGGACCAACTAGTGGAGATTAAGATTTAGTTGTTGCTGTTGCACTTAAATTAGGTTCAGATATATCAAGTTTGAGATTTTTAATGGAACTCTAATTATAATGAAAAGCTATGAACCTCTAAAAGTTTAAGAATTTTGTGAGTGAAAAGCAGCAATTGCTACATTTATAATTGTTTACCCTATTTCTTTATGTGGTAATGAACTGTCTTTTTTATTATTACATTTTAATTTTATTGTATTATATGTAGATTCTGCATCCATAGCTCGAAGAAAAAAACAAACAACTCCTAAAACGTATAGAAGACGAATCAGAACACTAAGACAAAGAGAAGAAGAACTAGAAAACACAAATTTGAAAAATTTTATAGAAGGAGAACATGAAATGGATGTTTCTTCTACAAATGTAGAAAGAGATGATAGAGCAGTTGAAGAGGAACAAAATGATATAGCCATTCCAGAAAAGGTGACATCTCCTATTGTTGATTCTTCTCCGATCAATCCTTCACCTGATAACTTCGTTGTGAAGTCGATTAGGTATGCAAGTTACAATTTGGAGTCAATGATTGATAAGTATCCAAACTTAAGCGGTTCTTTAACTGTTAAGTCGGAGTTACGTAAGTTTTCTAAATTTAGAACGATCTTAAAAGAACAAAAATTGATAAAGTTCTTTCGATCTTCAATCTTTGGAAATTACTTACAACTTAAAGATACTCGTATAAGATTTCAAACGAGTTTAGTCTACCAACTTCTTCGACGTCAAATTTATAGCCGTCGAAAAGAAGAAATTTGAATAAATTACAGTGGCATGCCAATTTGTTTTGGAATGAAGGAGTTTGCTATCATCACCGGCTTAAATTGTCATAATGAAGATGTCTATGATTTTGAAAATCTGTCAACTAAGAAAAAAATGAAAAAGAAATTCTTGAGGTTGTGGGAAAGAGTTGCAAGAGAAATAAGTTGATTGAACAACTCCAAAACGAAAAACACAATAAAGATGTAAAAAAAATCATTGTGTTTACTTTATTTTGTTCATAGCTTTCTTTGTGGAAAAGATGTAAATACAAATATTTCAAAAAATTTTGCTCTCGATCGATAGAAAAGCATTTTGTGCTTATCCATGGGGTCGTATTAGCTATGATATTACAATCAAGCATCTATTGAAAGCGGTGAAGACGGTTGATGGGAAGATTACCAATCTTTATGACTTTCCATGGGCCTTTATGGTAAATTTTATTTTATTTTAGTTCATATATATAGATATATATATATATAGTTATTTCATTATTTTTGGGTGCTTACAATATTTTGATCTATTTTTGTGATTATTTTATGTAGTGTTGGGCATTTGAAGTTGTTCCTTTCCTTCAAAAGAAATATAAGGTGTTTTCAAAACAAGTGTCTTCACCGAGAATTTTTTGATGGCTTTTGGCAACTAATAACGAATCAGTTGACATTAATGAGTTATTTAATCCCCCTCACGACTCGGTAAGCATTATTCTTTAAACATTTTTAGTTAAAAGTCGAATAGTTGTTGCTTTTCTGTTTGTGCTGTAGCCTTTTCAACAAGTGTTTTCTTTATTTAATTAGTTGCTGTCAATTGTTGAAGTTATTACAACAATTGCTGGAACAATTAAAACAACTAGTATATAATTATCTTTAAATGCAGCAGCTGCATTATCACATTTTAATTATTATTATTTTTACATGGAGATTGTACATCCATGGATAGTTGCTACATCTAGTGAAATGGAAATGGAATTTTTCACTAAGTTTGTGCCTAAGAAATTGACCAAGGATGATAAGATTGAAAAGTTTGAGATGGATTTGAATGGTGTTGTGGCTATAAAAAGAGACATCAACTATGATGAGCATAATATTGATGTAGGAGGTGGAGGAGCATCTTCTCCAAATGTTGAGAGAGTTTTTAGTGGTGTTGGTGATGGAGGAGGAGGAGAATTTACTCCAAATGTTGATAGATGTACTGATGGTGTTGATTTCGAAAGAGGAGGAGACTTCGGTGATATTAGTGATGGTTTTGGAGTAGAAACATCTTTTCCGATCGATGAGAATGTTCTTTGTCTTCAAGAAACTCCATCCACTAAGAAGACGATAGATTTATTGAATGTCAGGGTAGAGTCTTTAGAGAAAACTATTGTCACCATGAATGCTAAGTTGAGTCTTTAGAGAAAGCTATCGTCACCATGAAGTCTAAAAGAGGTATTAGGCCATCATCAAAGATCTCTCATCCATATACTCCCAACTATGTTAAAAGAACAAAGAGACAAAATTCGGAGGCATTGTCAAGTGCTCGAAAAAAGAAAAAAGGAAAAGTGAATGAGATCATTATCGAAAAAGAATTGGTGTCCGGAGATAGTAAAGATAAAATTAGATTATAGTCATCTTTCTAAGATTTATCTTGTGTTATATATATTCCATTTTTACATGTGAAATTCATTTTTTTAATATTACAGATGAAGGGGCTGATATTGCAGATGAAGGGGCTGATTCGAATTCAAAAAAGAGTTGAAAAGAATGGTAAAGAAGGGTCTGCTTGTGAAAATGCATTTATACCACTATTTTGCTACACTTCTGATTCACTTTTGTTGTACATTAGTGAATATGATATTTTGAATTTGATGAATTGAAGGGTTGCTTGTGAATATGCATTATTATCACTATTTTGCTACACTTTTAATTCACTTTCGTTATACATTAGTGAATATGTTATTCAATTTGATGAATTGCTATTTTGATCGATTTTTTTTTTGATGTTGTTAGTGAACTAGTTGAAGGTGAGGATTTGACTCATCCAATTGTTAAAATTCTCTAGAGTTATATACAACAGTGATGTTGTTAGTGAATAAATTGAAGGTGGTGAGGATTTGACTCATCCAATTGTTAAAATTTTCTACAGCAATTAAACGAGTTGTTATTTTTTTACAGCAACTGCTGAAATTCTCTACAACAATTAAGCAAATTGCTGTATTTTTCGTAGCACTTGCTACAATTCTCTACAATAATTAATCGAGTTGTTGTATTGTTTTACTGCAATTGCTTAAATTTCTACAACAAGCACAAAAATTATTGTACTTTTCATAGCAGTTGCTGAACATTTCTACAAGTTTAAAAGTTGTTGTACTTTATATAACAATTGCTAAATATTTCTTTAACAAATAATCAAATTATAATGGCTAATTGATTATTTATTAATTGTAACACTCATATTTAATGATAATTAGAGTAGTGTTGATTTAAATTAAAAATAAATTTTATGTTAGATAGTGATCTTGTATAATGAGATAGTTATTTGAGATACCAGACGATCAATTCCATTACAATATCACATGTAATCAAATTATAATGAGTAATTGATTGTTTATTGGTTGTAACACTCATATTTAATGATAAGTAGAGTAGTGTTGATTTAAATTAAAAATAAATTTTATGTTAGATAGCGATCTTGTATAATGAGATAGTTATTTGAGATATCAGACGATCAATTCCATTACAATTTCACATGTAATCAAATTATAATGAGTAATTGATTGTTTATTGGTTGTAACACTCATATTTAATGATAAGTAGAGTAGTGTTGATTTAAATTAAAAATAAATTTTATGTTAGATAGTGATCTTTATAATGAGATAGTTATTTGAGATACCAGACGATCAATTCCATTACAATTTCACATGTAATCATATTATAATGAGTAATTGATTGTTTATTGGTTGTAACACTCATATTCCATGATAAATAGGATAATTTTAGTTAATTTTAAAAGAAAATCTAGAATAACTAGTAATTTTACAGGAATATGCTACAACAAATAAGCAAATTATTGTACTTTTCATAGTAATTGCTACAATTCTCTACAATAATTAAACGAGTTGTTGTATTGTTGTACAACAATTGTTTAAATTTCTACAACGAGCATGAAATTAATGTACTTTTCATAGCAGTTGCTGAACATTTCTACAATAAGTTTAAATGTTGTTGAACTTTTCTACAGCAAGTAAGAAAGTTGTTGTACTTTATACAACAATTGCTAAAATTCTCTACAACAAGTAATAAAGTTATAATAAGAATAACAATAAAATTAAATATGCTTTCACAATCAAAATAACAATAATTAGTACCAAAATAGGTAAGATCAAATGTGTTCTAAATAATAACAAAAAAATAACAATTAGTACCAAAATAGATAAGATCAAATGTGTTCACAAATAATAACAAAAAAAAAATTAGTACCAAAAAAAAGATAAGATCAAATAAGATCACAAAAACAAGAAGAACAAATGTGTTTTTATGCAACATTTCGCTTGGAGCATGTAGTCCTCTTGTGACCAATTCTTTTGCATAAAGAACATTTATTTTTCTTCGTTGAAAATGATTCCCCAATTCCTTTATGTCTTTTTGAGAAGCTTCTTCCAACCTTGCCTGGTTCAACAAATGGAGAAGATATTTTTCTCTCTAAAATATCAATAGGAACTTCTCAAGTTTCTTCAGATGGCACCAGTTTAATTTCCTCCACATATGCAATAAGGTATCTCTCTACTTTGTAATACGAAGAAGAGTATTCATAAATGCGTCTCCCATAGTCATCACCATATTGACATCGAATCGCTGTCATAGCATGTGGTCAAGGTACTTTGTCAATGTCAAAGACTTTACAAGTACAAGATTTGGCTAGCAAATCAACTGTTGCAACTTCATCATGACCGGTGACAAGATACTTGTAGTTGAAAATTTGATGGACCAATAGCTTGTTCCCCAGATTAATATTTTTTGCAATGTCTTTTTCTATCGAAGGAACGAAGATGGTTGGTGCATTAATGAATTTCATATGCCTCTCATGAAATTTTTTCACAAATCGCCTGTTTATTGCATCAAATAGAGCAGTAATGGGATATTCTCTTTCATCAAGAAACATTGAGTTAACCGACTCAACAATATTTATCATCATGATATTGTGCCTGTAACATATAGTATGTGTTTATAACTGTTGTATATTTTTTATAACTATTGTTGCATATTTTTCAGCAGGTGCTGAAATAAGTGTAACAATTACTATAAATAATTGCAGCAATTGCTATAAACAATTGCAGTAGCTAACTATAAAAAATTGCAGCAGTATAGACAATTGCAGTAGTTTATCTATTTCCAGGAAAGAATGCCCTGCTCCATCGGTGAAATCCAACACGTTCAAGATGTGTGGCAGCCTGTGGAACCAAATCTCTTATCTGATTAAAATGATCATTGAACACATCAATATTATATGCTTTTGCCGCCTTATAAAAGTGGAAGACAACACTCGCATTGTGAAAATTATTTCGAATATTTTCTCCTAAGTGCCTCATGCAACAACCATAATGAGCTGAAGGGAACACAATTGAAATCATCTTTTCAATACTTTGATGTCTATCAGAGATAATGCGCAATTCAGGAGTATCAAGTACAAAACTTTTCAATTGCTCAAAAAAATATTGGTAGGAAGCATCATATTCAGAGTCTACTACGCAAAATGCCACCGAAAAAATATGATTCTCCGCATCCTGTGCAACAACAGACAACAACACACCTCCGTATTTACTTCTCAAAAATGTCCCATCAACAGCTATGACTTTTCTCATTTGTGCAAAACCAAGAATCCAAGCTCCATATGCCACAAAAAGTACTTGAACCTTCCATTTTCATCAATCTTCAATGCCGTCTTACTTCCCGGATTTGATGTCCTAAGCATATGACTGTACGCACCAATCACTCCATATCCATATTCATGTGTTCCTCTTACCAAAGACTTTGCAATCTCGCTACCCCTCCAAACTTTATAATAACTAACCTTGCATCCCAATTCAATACGGATAGAGTTATTCAAATCTTTTGTAGATGGACCTTTACCTTCGGAATATCTATCTTTGATGTATGCTCCAATGACTTTTGCTGTGGCGTGTGTATTATGACTTGTAAGATGTTCTGAGCCACAAGTATGCATCTTTTCATACTTTTTAATATAAAATCTATCACATTTTTCAACTTTCACCGCTCTTAGACACCACTTGCAGTCAGGATGCTCACATTTGACACAATACACTGAATGCAAATTAATTACCTTTTTCAATCTACAATCTTTTTTGACACATGCAATTTTCAATGCAATATCCAATTCTTCTTTATTCTTAAACGACATATCTTTGTAAAAGCCTGTTCCATCTTCTTGAGCATGACTGCATTAAGTTAATTAATTATCAGCTATAACAAAAATTAATTAAGTTTACAAAGAGAATGAAAATTTAGAAATAAGTAAATTTATAAGTTCATAGTACTTGCCTGTCAGCAACTTCACCAATAACGGGCAATCTATTCCGAACTTCAGGAGGAAGAATATCTTGACCTTCACGCTCTTCATTCGAAATATTCATATCCATCCTACCATATTCATCGTTCAACACTTGTTGGTCATCACAAAATTTATGACTCTCCACCAATCTTTCAACCATGTAGACCCTTAAAACACCTCTTGGTTCATCTTCCAAATAAGTATTTAAACTAAGTTGATCATTTATCTTGAAAGGAGTCGTCTTATGCTTTTCACCACAACTATGCAGGTAAGTGATCACAATATCTTTCAACTCACAATTTAATTTACAACAAGTAATGATTTTATTCGCAAAATCATCATATGCAATATCTCGATGCACAATCATCGCAATTGTCGTGGGCAATTCTTTACTCTTCCAACGCCAAATATAACGATTGTTGGACTTGACCCATTCACCATTACAATCAACTGGTAGTACTATTCTATCTCCCATTAATGATGTTGAAGATACCTGAAAATATTCTAACTTAGAACTAAGAGATTGATCATAACAAAAATTTTATTAAAAAATCACAACTGTTGTAAGTTATTCAGCAGCTGCTGAAATAGATATAGCAATTGCGGCAATTATTCAACAGCATCATTCAGCAATTGCTGTAAATTACTGAAACAGCCTATCTGTTGATGAAATTTATTATACATTAGTGGCAAGAACAATAACACAAAAATCAAATTTTTAAATGAATAATATACGCAAACAATACTATTAACTTGTTAAAATGATTGAAAATTACCAGTTAAGAAGTAATTTTTAAAGCTTTAGACCTTTTCAAATCACATGTTGAATTAAAATTTGAGATTCTCCCTTCTCAAATTCTTCAAATAAGAAATCTACAATAAGCTGCAACACCAATAAAAAGATAAAAAGAAGAAGAAGAAGAGGAGGAAGAAGAGCCAGTGATGAAGATGAGAAGCAATAAAAGAAAACTTGTAAAGAGCGGGAGTTGGAAGAGAACAAAAAAACTGATTTGAGGATCTTCCTATTTATAAATTTAGGGTTTTAATTAAATTTGGGTGAAAGTGTAAAAATAAAAACTTGAGGATCTATTTAACTATTTTTAAAAATTAATTAAAAATTTGTCACCTACACTTAATAATTAAAACTAGTGTCACTCTTTTTAAACTTTAAAACTTCTTTGTAACCTATAATTCATTCCCCCATGTAACTCGTGTCTGTTGCTGTATTGCAATGGTGAATGAAGATAGAGGGCGGGAAGTATAAAATATATTGGCTTTTTAGTGATTGAGAGTGAATACAGAAGACCATACTAAAAGTAATTGTTCCATTTTACTCTTACAATAAATACAAAATACATCTTGGTTGCCTTTCTTCTCTTAATATATATTCATTTTGAATGAAGCAGTTCGTGTTTGTATTTTTTTTCTCCAAAATTTGCGAGAAGATACGTTCTCTCCCCTTTCTTTCTCTCCTAGATCTCGCTCGCCTCTCTCCTTTCTGCTCTCTCCTCTCCTAACATTTTATTATTATTCGTAATTAAGCAAACTATAACCATAGAATGCCTAATATTTGCTATGTTTGAAAATTTTTCATTCTTTTTAAATGGGTTAACATTTGAATGAGTTGAATTTGACCAAACTTAAATTATCGTGAGCCTAATCCTTAAAATTATTGTCAGGTTGCTTATATTTGGACTCACCCCTACCATTTAGTACTTTCTTTGTGTTAAATTTATTTATCTTACTTTTTTTTAATTGGTTATGGTTATATATTTAAAAATTATATTAAAAAAACATTATATATTGCAATAATAATAAATTTTAAATCTTAAAAAAAATACAAACGATTTATATGTTTCTCCAAATTCTATCAACATCACATAAATTAGGACAAAGAAAATACTCTAGTATTTAAATGTATACGTAAAAAGTAATACAAATTACAGTAAATAATAACTTAAAATATTTAAAATTCATCATATAGAAATATGATTGACTCTTCTAATTTTATCTATATCGTATAAATTCGGATAAAAAAAATAACATACATTATTTAAAATTGATAAACACTATTTATTTTTGTTGAACCAATCAAATTATGTCTACCAGTCAAATATTTTTCTTGTTCAGTAATATCTGAACCACGCCCTCATATAAAAACTTAAATTGTTAAAATTTATAGAAGCACAAGCCACAAGGAATGGTTCAAGTGTGTATATTCCAAATACCACAAGGGCATGGTGTCTAGATGTGCCATATAGGTAGACTTCAACTTGGACTTGATCATATGTGTGACCCAAAATGTTGCCAGAAGTGTAACAAGATCTAGAAACAAGAGTATAAGTGCTACCATGATGTAACCACAAAATAATCTTATACCTAAAAATGCAACTGTAAACACTTGAGTCTTCAATGAAAGGCCTAATTATCACAAGAAAATAACACAGCAATCTAACATTTCGAACTGAATTATCAGATCAAGTGTTTAGTGCATTGGTTTCCTAGATGGATTAAGAAATGGGACATGTAAAATTATATAATTGACGTGTTTAATGACACTATGCTACGGATATAGATTTGCATGAATTGCATATATCAATTTCATTGTGGCACTCTACTTGCGATCTGATTTGATTTAATGTAGTTGTGCTTTTGCGGAGTTGAGGAAGATCGATCAATGAACTACGGAGGAAAAATGAGCTTAATCAAGGAGTTATCCTGACTCTACCGTACTAGGAATGTAAAGAGCCTCTTCTCTGGGAAGAGTCCGGAGAAAGAAAAAGCGGGTCCGGAGCCTAAAGGGTACAAAATATTAACAAAAATTCCAAAACGATATATAAAATTTTATATTAACCAAAACGGCAAAATCGCTGCATCAACAACGATTTACTCCACCGAAAAAAGCAAAATCGCTGCCTCTGCAGCGATTTTGCAAAATGTGATTTTTTTAAAAAAAAATGAAATCATTACCTAGGCAGCGATTTTCAATTTTTTTAAAAAAATGTTAAATCGCTACCTTGGCAGCGATTTTATAAAAAAAAAAAAAATCTTTTTTTTAAATCGCTGCCTAGGCAGCGATTTAACATTTTTTATTTTTTTTATTTTTATTTAAATTTAAATGATGTTTGAGTTCAAATAGAATTCTAAATTCAAATAATTAATTTTTTTTAATATATATATATATATATATATATATATATTTTTTTTTTTTTTTAATTTTTTTTTTGAATATAAATTTTTTTAAAAAAAATAAAATGAAAAAGCGATTTCATTTTTTTAAATTAATTTTTTTTAAAAAAATAAAAAATAAAAATCGCTGGAAGCCACTTTCTTAAAAAAAAATATTATAATTTTTTTTTTATATAAAATCGCTGCTTTAAAATTTTTTAAATAAATAAATAATTTTTTTTTTGAAAATCACTGAGCGATTTACATATTTAAAAAAAAATAGAAAGAGATCACAACTAACACAATGGATTTTCAAAGTCTTCAAATACTCATAACAGAGAAGAACAAACATAGAGGAAGAGGGTAAATCAGCAACATCATAGCATACTAATCACCTGTAATATCTAAAGGCATGAATTTGAGCATAATTTTTTCCGAAGTGAACAACCCACACACAAATTAGGGTCTTGAAATATGAATGATGATAAAATATGATCGAATTAATTTGGACATTAATGAGTTTAAATATGTAAATCGCTCAGCGATTTTATAAATTATTTTTTTTTTAAAATATGGAAATCTAGGCAGCGATTAGAAAATTTTAAAGCAGCGATTTTATAAAAAAAAAAAAATTTATAATATTTTTTTTTAAGAAAGTGGCTTCCAGCGATTTTTATTTTTTATTTTTTTTAAAAAAATTAATTTTAAAAAATGAAATTGCTTTTTCATTTTTTTTTAAAAAAAAATTTTAATTTAAAAAATTTTTATATTCAATTTTTTTTAAAAAAAATATATATATATATATTTGAAAAAATTTAGTTATTTGAATTTAGAATTCTATTTGAACACAACATCATTTAAATTTAATTAATTTTTTTTTTTAAAATGTTAAATCGCTGCCTAGGCAGCGATTTAACATTTTTAAATTTTTTTTTTCTGAAATCGCTGCAGGCAGCGATTTCCATATTTAAAAAAAAAAAAAAAAATTTTGAAAATCGCTGCCTAGGCAGCGATTTTGTAAAACAAATTTTTTTTTTTTGAAAATCGCTGCCTTGGCAGCGATTTTCCTTATTTTAAAAAAAGAAAATTGATTTTAAAAAAAATAAATAAATTAAAATCGCTGCCTAGGTAGCGATTTCATTTTAAAAAAAATAAAATTCACATTTTGCCAAATCGCTGCAGAGGCAGCGATTTTGCTTTTTCCGGTGGAGTAAATCGCTGCATCAACAGTGATTTTACCGTTTTGGTTAATATAAAATTTTATATACCGTTTTAAAATTTTTGTTAATATTTTGTACCCTTTAGGCTCCGAACTCAAGAAAAAGCTAGCTATGCTGTCGTCCAAGCTCTTTTTTGTTCAAAAGGGTACCCCATCCACGCAAAAAATACCAGTATAAAGAAAAAGCTATGCTGTTGAAATTGAGCGTATCGTTCTAAACGCTGTATCAACTTGGATGTCAAGTGAACGATTAATCCAAAATTCAGCCTAGTACAGAAACAATCTCCAGAAAATTAGGTGCTCAAGACTTCAAGAAGAAAGATCAGTCGTGGCAATGCATCTAGCAAATTTATTTATTTATTTACATGTTCAGTTGCATTGGCAAGAGAAAAGAGGAGAAGATGAAAAACAGCAAAATACGAGGTACAAGAAGCTCTATATCCACACCATAACACAAGAAATACAACATATGTTACATTTTGTAGGATATAGTAATTTGAACTTCTATACCGGCTGTGGCAGACGGACCAAAAGTTGACCGCTCATGACACTGCAAAAAAGGATTTGTCACATACGAACGGAGATATCATCAAGAAAGCAATTGAATTGTTGAGTTACGATGGTTCTCACCTCTTTAAGTAATAGTAGCAGAAATCTGCCAAAATAAACGTTTGAACAATTTCCGCCAAAAAGACCATCGGTATCCAAAAGTAACCCCGTCCAGCCAAATATAGATATGCTCCGCTAGTGTCATAGACCTGTATATGAACAAGTCTGGAATTATAGGAAGAAAAGAAAAGAGGGTGGGGATTTATTCAAGTACTCTACTTGATTCAAAAGTTTTACCGCATAAAAATAACACTTCAAAACAAACCTGATTAATCCAATGAGCACAGCCCAAGAATCTTGCAACACCCAATGCAAACACATAATGAGCAGTAAATGGCTCAATTATCTGGAATACAAGAATATAAACTATATATATAAGCTATTCAGAAAGTAAGGTCTGCTAACTAACATATGATTTTCCTCAGAGGAAAGAGCCGATACAAACCTGTACATTCTGCATCAAGCGAAGCTGAGGCAGCACTGAGATAGACTCCATATATACACAAAAAGCCCAAAGAATCCGGAAGAAGAAATTATGAGCCGTAGCAGGATGGATTAAGAAGGCTGCAACCGCACAAGGCACAATCTGTGCAAAAAGTTCAATGGGAAAAGAATGTCATCCAAGCTATTTACTGGGAAATAAAGAACTTCCTACTGTTTTACCACTATCATGCACAAAAGCAGCTATAGGAGAGGCATCCTGACTGAGAAGGAAAGTAATGCTAGTACTTCCAGAAGCTAAAGCAACTTCAACATATTTATTTCCAAAAGACCACATTACATCATTTAAAAATTTGCATAATTTGGAGACATAAAACATTGAAGTCAACTACTACCACACTAGCACTAGTTGTTAGATACATCATATAAAGTATAACCAACAATAAGAAAATATATTTTGCAAAAATAGAATATTGAGAATCTCAATTGTGCACTGTGCTAAGTTCATGCAGCCTTAACCAGCAGGAGCTGAGCAGGAGATAAAGAGTTATTTTTGAAATGTGTACTAGTCTGCTTATAGTAAATCAAGTTGACTGCATATAGACTGAAAACCTAAAGCTACTTCCAGCTAGTAATTACCACTATCTGTTTTCGACTTCCAAAACCTAAATACAAAACTAAACAATATCTAAGAGTTCTACATTGTCAACGTTCAACATCTACAGATGCTCCCACACAGCAACAAATGACAGTTGAGCGATGAATAATTTTTTTTTAACAGAATGGAAGGAGTTTGTCACATTAAACGGCTCAGATTTACCCAAAAGAAATGCACTACACAACAATATACATTGCATATTATCTCTATTACTAGTTCACAATCATTTGACAGACAAAAGCATAAGCACATATACATTGGCATAATAAAGTCATATACTATTGTCAATGATAGGTGTACCAGAAACATCCTTCAGTACTTTAATAGAAAAACCTTTGATCTTCTTTCTCATATTTTTCTTGCTCTCATGGTAAACAATCTATGTTCATCTAAAATATCTCAAAATTCTGGACTGATTCGCTGGAAAAAGAACAAAAGACAATGTCTTGTTTGAAAGAAAACAACATCAAGGATTGTAAACAAGGTAAAAAAGAACATGTTCTCCTATTATGTTTGATGTGTGAAGTGTCGGACATGACCCCCGACACCAACTCTGCAAGAAACATACATGCTATACAAATCACGAAAGGGGGTTAGTATAAAACTAGAGTTCAATTGCAGTAACAATCAGGACAACAGAAAGCAGCTGGGAAAATTGTATTTACCAAATACAAATAGTGCATATTATCCAGATCTGCCATGAAGGACGACTTCAACTTGAACTTCATCATATATATTACCCACAGTGTTGCCGCAAGTGTAACAAAATCTAAAATGGTGTGTATATCTCCTTCCATGATGAAACTACAAAATACTCTTACAGCCAGAAAGATCGCCGTAAGCACTTGACTCTTCAGTGACAAGCCTTGTCATAGCAGGTGAAGACAGATCATTAGACGAAAAGTGATGAGAAAAAGCAGACGATACTTGAAAACATAATTACGAATTACAATGGACGATACAACTTTTGAATTATTGCAGTCCTAACTGCAATAACATGGATTTGGGAGTTGCACATTTCACATGACAGGATTATACACACATTACACACGACAACGATTATATAGATAAGCATACAGTTTTAACCTATCTATTTGTAGGAAAACAGAAGCGTACTAACTAACCTATCTATTTGTAGGAAAACAGAAGCGTACTAACTAACCTATCTATTTGTAGGAAAACAGAAGCGTACTAACTACTGAACAATTACCTCGCCTAAAGGTGTTCGGTCATACAGAATTTCGCCAACTTATTGGAAAAAGTTAAAATGCACTGCGTAAGTGCTTTTTACTGCTTTGGCCAACGATGAATCATTAATAAGATAATGTCACTAATCAAATATGTTATAAGAACAGAACAAATTACAACAACAACATACCTAGTGTAATCCCACAAGTGGAGTCTTAGGGAGGGTGGTGCGTATGCAGCCTTACCTCTACCTTGAGAAGGTAGAGAAGTTGTTTGCAATAGACCCTCGACTCAAGTAAAGCATATAAAAAATCAAGTATGTAAAGAAACTTATGTAGTGAAGAATCCATACTGAAACAAATGGGAATAGAGCAGTAGCAACAACAAATAATATGATAACTTAAGTTAAGGAGACAATAAAATCGAAGCAAAAGATAGTAGGAGAGTAATAAAAGCAACACTGATGAGGGAAATAGACCACACTCAGACTACCCACTAACCTTCTATTATGATCTTCCACCTCCAAACCTTCCGATTATGTACAATATAGATAGACTTTAAACCAATATTAGCAACAATATATATCACTCAACGCAGACTTGTATCTGTACACCAACTGCATATTCAGTTACCACAGGCTTGAAACCAGTACAACAGAAGTAGTCAAGCAAACTCCTAAATTTTCATTTCAATCGTTACAGCAAATAAATTGATGTATATGTATGTTTACACAAATTAATTGATAATCCTATTAAAAAAAATCAATTATTTGGTCAACGGATGATTTTAGTGGAAGAGGAGATTACCTGAGCAAGTTTTGAGAGTAGACAACTTGTAAATCAAACATAAGATACCGATGAAAT
Source organism: Solanum sitiens (assembly GCA_016801875.1). Taxonomy (NCBI): domain Eukaryota; kingdom Viridiplantae; phylum Streptophyta; class Magnoliopsida; order Solanales; family Solanaceae; genus Solanum; species Solanum sitiens. The sequence continues at coordinate 1,131,280 of JABWTJ010000012.1, read as the reverse complement.
GAACAAACTCAGCTAAAACAAAGAAGTGATTGTGGTCATGGATGAGTAATCTGAGAGTAATGAGTAAGGTGAGAAATGTAACAACACCTAAAACAGTCTTCACCTTCTTCGATTGCTTTCGAACCCACAAATACACTTTCCTCGCCGGCGTTTGCAAACCCTTTTCACCCATTTCTTCTTCTTCCTTTTGATTTGATTACTGTTATGCACTATAAACTATACACAACTAATTAATGGAGTTATTTATTACTACTGCTGCTAGTATATCAGTAGTGGGCACTGAACCATGATTTACATTATAGAATTCATTGTGGGATTGACACGAAACAGTACCAATGATAGTTTGACACGTTTATCTTCTTGTTCCTGCCACTTAGGGGTCGTTTGGAAAGCTTTTAATGCCCATACCAAAAGGTATTGCTGTTGGAAGTCCGAAATACTTATTTTGAGAAAATAAAGAATATTTTTTTTCTTTGAATAATAGGTGTTTGCAAACTCCTAAAAACTGTTTTTAAATAGAAGTAAAAGCATTTGGGAATAAACTAAAAATTTCTATTTTTAAAGATTAAAATGTTTCATATATATCTCTTATTAATTAATTAACTTAGTTAAGATTCATCTAATAATTTTCTTTTTCTTTTTCTTTTTCTTTTTTATATAATAAATTTTATATTTTATTTTATGTTTACGTACTATTATTTTATTTATATTTTATGTATAATTTTACAAAATTAGGAAACAAGAAGAAGGTAACAACACTATTTTGTAAGATTAGAAGAAAAAAAGAAAAAAAATGACAATTAAAGATTTCAACCCTTCAAAAAATTTATAATATTGATTTAAAATTGGGAAAGGATAGAAGTACAATCATAGACTATGACCCAAATCTCAGAAACACACCTTAACTAAACTAAGGTCCTATTACCTCATGAACTCATTTTTTTTTGTAATTTTGTACACCTTTTGACTAACGTGACATCCAAATATATTTTACGCGCCTCAACTGCGTGGAGTCACGGGATGTTCCATATAAGTCAAAAGGTGTACAATATTATATATAAAATGAGTTCGCGGGGGGGGGGGGGGAATAGGACCTTAGTTTAGTTATGTGTCTCTAGAATTTCGGTCATAGTCTAGGAGGTACTTGTACCTTCTCCTTTGAAAATTTGAATATTATTGTAAAACAAGAAGAAAATATAAGAATACTAAACATTATAGGGAGACAAATGGTGATGAGACATATAAATCTTTACAAGTGTGTTTTATAAGGGTGAAAAGACTACCCTTTTATAGGATTTATAAACACCCGGTTACATTCTTTAACCAAATACGTTAGTACAACTTTAATAAATACAATAAATACATACATTACGTTAGGGAAAATTAAGAGAACCATCTATAATTAAATGGATTTGTAACACTCCCCCTTGGATGCATATATATAATTTGTCTCGTTAAAACCTTACTAGGAAAAACACAGTGGGAAAAAGCCTAGTGAAGGAAAAAGAGTACACACATCTTGTTATACACCTTGAGTGTTGCCTTATTATAAACCTTACCAAGAAAACCCAATGGGACAAAACCTTGGGTAAGGGAAAAAGAGTACATCGCATATTTTACTCGCCCTGATGAAAAAAATTATTTGATATATTTGAGAAGACACATTCCAATTTTATATCTTAGATTCTCAAATATTGGCGTTGACAATGCCTTAGTGAATAAATGTGCAAGATTATCACTCGAATGAATATGTTGAACAATTATCTCACCATTTTGTTGAAGATCATGCGTGAAAAAGAACTTAGGTAAAATATTTTTTTTCCCGATCTCTTTTGATAGATCCTCCCTATAAATGAGCTATGCAAGCAACATTATCTTCAAAGAATATTTTTGGAGTCGTTGTTTGCACAGAAAAACCGCATAAATCTAAAATGTATTGGGTCATTAGTCTCAACCATACACACTCTCGACTAGCTTCATGAATGACTATTATCTCTGCATGATTTGAAGAAGTAACAACTATTGTTTGCTTTATCGAACGCCATAATATAATTATACCTCTATATGTGAATAAATAGCTTGTTTGAGATCGGGTTTTATGTGGGTCAAACAAATATCCCGCATCTGCATAATCAATCAATTCTGACTTGGATGCATTTGAATACAAGAATCTCATATCAATTGTTCCTCGAAGATATCTGAATATATGCTTAACACCTTTTCAATGTCTTCTTGATGGACATGAGATGAATCTCACCAATAAACTTATTGCGAAACAAGTATCTGGCCGAGTATTGTTGACAAGGTACATTAGTGCCTCAATAGCACTTGGATATGACGTTTCATCACCAAGAAACTCTTCTTCTTTTTTTTGAGGTCAAAATAGATCTTTATTTATATCAAGAGATCTCACAACCATCAAGGTACTCAATGGGTGTGATTTATCCATATAAAATCGCTTCAAAACATTTTTAGTATATGTTAATTGATGGATACATATTTCATTCGTCGGATGTTCAATCTGAAGGCCAAGACAAAATTTTGTCTTACCAAGATCTTTTATTTCAATTTTTTTTCTTCAAACAATCAACAACTTTTGAAAGATCTTTAAGAGTTCCAATGATGTTCAAGTCATCGAGATAAACAAATATGATTACAGATTCAAATTTTGACCTTTATGTAAAAATACAAGGACATTTAAGGTCATTGTTATACCCTTCCTTTAACAAATATTCGCTAAGATGATTATATCACATTCGCCCTATTGCTTCAATCCATACAAGCATTTATGAAGCTTTATTGATCAACTTTCTTTGAATTTTATATGCTTCGGGCACTTTGAGTACTTCAGGCATTTTCATGAAAATATTGTGGTCTAGTGAGCCATATAAGTAGGTAGTGACAACGTCCATAAAATGAATTTCAATTTTTCATGAACTTTTATATTTATCAGTTACCTGATGACAACTGCATCAACCACAGACAAATATGTCTCCTCATAATCAATGCCAGACTTTTGTGAAAATTCTTGTTTCACAAATCGTGCTCTATATCTTACGACTTTACCATTTTCATTGTGTTTTCACACAAAAATCCATTTGTACCCCACTGGCTTGACACCTTCCGGTATTTAGACCTATTGGTTCGATAACTTCACGTTTTCAAGTGAAACCAATTTTATTTGCATTGCTTCTTTCCGTTTTGACCAATCATCTCCCTGTCTACATTCATTGACATATCTTGATTCCAAATCCTCATCTTGTTGCATAATTTCAATTACAACATTATAGGCAAAATCGTTATCCACCACAATTATTTTGATTCCATATTTTTCTCGCTGAGACATAATTTATCGAGATTTCTACATCCTCATTATTTCTAGGTACATGAACCTCTTTTCTGGTGTCATCATTTACTATGTCTCGGATCTCTTTATGAGCAATTGTCTTTATATTATGATCATCTTGATAATTTATTTCTTTTCTTTTTTGAGAATTTTTATTCTTGAAATCAATTGGTCTACCATGTTTTAATCGTTGTCTAGACTCTTTTGCCTTAACATTTTTTCCTATCGGGAGATCAACTCGAACTTGAGAAATAGCAACTGAGATATATGATTTAGTAACCCGTGAAAGGTTAGTAAATGCATCCGGTAGTTGATTGGCAATATTCTGCAAATAAATCATCCTTTGAACTTTCTGCTCACATTGATTCGCTTAAGGATCTAAATAAGACAATGAACGTGAATTCCAATCTATCTCATTTCCCAAATGCTTTTGTCTTCCCCTAATGTTGAGTATACTGATTAATCAAAATGAAAATCAGCAAGCCTTGTCGTGAATAAATTTTCAGTTCTAGGTTCCAAGTATTTTATAATAGAACGAAATACACACCCAACATATATCCCAACCTTCTTTGGGACCCATATCTAACCGTTGAGGTGGAGTAATTGAAACATATACCGCACAAATAAAGATTCTAACATGCAAAATATTGACTCCCACCATAAATCAATTGTGATGGGAGATATGATAACCGGTTGGCCTTATGCGCATGAGTGCCGCTGCATGCGAAATAACATGCCCCAAACTAACACAGACAACTTTTTTTTCATCAATAATGATCTAGGTATCAATTGGAGACATTTAGTCAGTGACTCTACTGGACCGTTTTGAGTATGAACATGGTATGAGATGTAAGTTTACCGGTATTATCAAGACGAATTGTCTTTATTGCATAATTTGGAAATTGTGTTTTTAACCTTATTATTTAAGCTAACAACCTCGCAAAAGTCATACTATGAGTTGACAATAAGCACACATGTGACCATCTTGTAGATACATTTATCAAGACCATATAATATTTAACTGTCCACATGCATGGTGAATATGTACATATATATCACCTTGTATCTGTTCTGAATATGTAGTGGATTCCACCCTAACTTTATGTAACAAACCTCAAAATGAACTTGGATAAACTAGAGTCTCACATGGGTTTAATGAGTTAATAACTTGTTAAAATAGTGAAGATAATATATTTATAAGTCAGTTATAAATAGTTTTGAAGTTAAACGTCAAAGGAGGACCAAGATGTTCGAAAACTAGTTTTGAGTGTGTGCTAGTGTGTCCTTGTATGTTGTATGTACTTTTAGGTGTTGTTTGGAGTCTAAAAACAGTGGGGATGACCCTAACACCTAGAGGGACATGTTTAGGGTCAAAACGTCCAGTTACGACTCCCCTAGGATCACCCTAGGAGTCCTTGAGAAGGACCCCACCTTTGGCCAACAAGCTGTCCAAGGCAGCAAGCAAATGGGCATGGAAGAAACAAGTCCGCATAGCGGACTACGTTCACCACGGGCCAAAGTTTTAGTCCACGGCGCGTACAAGTCGCGGAATCAACTGTCCCAAAAAAATTTAATTTAAAAAATCTTGAGGAAAAAGCTCCATGACACGGACTTGTCACCCGACATTAATTCCAAAAATTTAAGTTAGGTTTGACTGGTTTAAAAAGGTCCAATTAATGTAGGGCTGTTTTGGGTATTTTGGGGGTGTATTATATATTTATTTTAGGTCATGAAACACCCATTACCCTAATCAAAAACCCCAACCCTCAATTAGAATAAAAAAAATTATAATCTCTCCCTTCTCTCAGAAATTCTCTCTAGTAAAATCCTCCATTGATGAACTTCAAGCTCCAAGGAAGAAGCCCAAATTCTCCAAGTTTTCAACCCTAATTTTGTGGATAGAAATTCAATAAGGTATGGTGATTTCATCCTTGATTATTATCTCATTCAAGAAGCCAACTACAAAGGTTTTTCAAAAGATCTCAAAAACCCTAAAACTCTATTTCGAATTCTAAGCATGGTTGTTGCATATAAAGGTTTTAATTGATGATTTATGAAGTATTAAATGTTAATTGATGATTTTATGATAAAAAATTCCATGAACCCATGTATTGCTTGAATTCCTAATTTTGGCTCTAAAGTGGGTATATTGATTATGACCTAATTATGTTGAATTCATGTTTAGATTGTTATGGTCTATTGAATTATATGTTGATCATTGTTCATAGTTTTGCTTTAAATATTGATATCCATATTAGATTTTATTGAATCATTGATATGGGTGAATTGGTGGTCTAGCCCTACGGGCATTGTAATTGGTAAGTTTATTAATGTGTGGAATTGTTAGAGATGTTGAGGGATGGTGATTGTGGCTATTGGAAGGTGGTAAGTTGACCTAATTCCTTTATTTAATGTAGAATTGATATCGAATTGCTATTGATTGGTATGGTTCACTTTTGGTGGCGGTGCTTAATTGTTATAAACGTTATGAACATGCCCTTGTCGGCATCATTATGTGAATTGTGATGTTATCATGTTATGGCTTATATGGGTGTACAAAGTTAAGGATGTTATGGTATATGTGAATGTATAAGGTGAAAGTACTCATGTGATGCCTATATGATCTTTAATGGGTGCCATAATGTTATGATTCTTCCTTTAATGGATGATATGTGATGATGAAGGACTAAGAAGAGTCTATATGGAATGATGTGGTATCTTGTATGTGTAGACTTAGTTGTCCATACTTGGTACTTGAGTGATATTGAATAAATGGTATGATGAATGTTGTGTCTTGATTTGGTAGACTTAAGTCCCTCTTCTTGATACGTGAAAGCTTCTTGATTGTAATCTCTTGACTTGGTAGGTTTAGGCACCCTTGTCTTGAATGAAAGAATGAAAATCTAGGATCGGTAGACCTAAAGTAGGTACCCTTCTATGAAAGACTAATATGGAACCTTGAATATTAAAAGAAGGTTAAGAATGAGCTATCCTAAGGAACCTTGATCGGCAACCCTTGTGGACCCCTTGTTAGTAGAGGTATTATGAGTTGGTAGGACTAAGAAATGGTACGTTCTCAAATACCTTATTTGAATGAACATAGTCTATGAGAACCAAGACAAAGCACCGAGTGGATATGCTTGTGGTAGTAGCTCTACTTGAGAATGAGACTAGAGTACAAAGAAACCCTTAATATCCCTTAAACCATGTGCGAACATGGGATGTGTCCTTAGTTCTACCTTTGGAAAGTAGAACACCTTCCATCGTGTGGGGTCTTATGTCACCAGATTCCATACCTAGCTAGTACGGTCTATGTCGGTTAATACCTATTCTTATCATGTGGGATGTGCATCTAGTTATTGGATAGGTTCTACAACATGCGGGTAGTGAAATGGGACGCTGATACACATGACACGAGTAGGCTTTGAAAATTCTAAAGTGAGTTCCCTAGGTCTTCCTATACCATTATGTGAAGTTACCCTAATTGTATGATTGACTTCTAAATGACTTATTTAATGCATATTCTCCTAATGCTAGTATATTGAATTAGAAATGTCCTTATCTTTGGTAGTCTTAAGGAACACTTAGGTGTGTATTGAAGAGGTTGTATGAGCGGTCTCTTCATGTCTTACTTAGATGGGTCTTTGGATAACCTTAGGTAGAGGATTATATGGTTAAATGTGTTACTTAATTATTGTTGTCTTACCTTATATGTAAATATTGACCTGAAGATGTTTCTTATGCATGTCTTATGAGATTTTTACAAAAAGAGCATGAAAAACATATCTATAAGTAAATGTCCCTTTTGCATGGTTTTCTGGCATGTTCACCATACTTAGTGCATTAATTGTGCTAATACCATATGTTTCTCTATGTCTACACGTGCAGGTGGTGGCAAGTGAGTATTTCTAGAGTTGAAGCGTGGGAAGTAGAATTCTCTCAAGACGCTTGGTATGTCCTCATATGTTCGAGGACATGGACTATGTTTCTAGTTTTTTTTCATTAAAGACTTTGTATTAGACTATATGTTTCTTTTCAATGTAAGGGTTGTGACCCTATGATATTAATATAAGTCTAAGTGGGCTTATGATGAGACTTATTTTCTTTCTTACGTTTTATAAAAGTGTTTGATAATTATTGTGAAAAGTTTTAATTCCGCACTACTTTTCATATATATGCGATGAATGAATGCTAAGAGGCTTGTACAAGACCTATGAGAGGTCAAGTTTTCCGTGTGACGCCTAGGGGGTACTCTAGGATCGTTACAAACTTGGTATCAGAGCATAAAGTTATTAAGTAGTCCTTAAGGTTCAAAAGTCTCATAATGGTGTGAGTCGCAACACATCTATGAGCGAGAGTCTATTGGATGATAGAAGTTTCACTTTCTCCATTACTCTTGTGTCGTGCTATAGAGTTGAGGTTTTAAGTTATGTTCCTAATCTCTTCTATTGTGTTTATATGATATAATACAATAAGGACTCCCGCAAGAAGAGTGTAAGTTGGTGTGGTGAATGAGAGAGTTCCTCCCTAAGGTGAACAAGTTCCCAAGGTGGTTAAGTTCCTAAAGGTGAACAAGTCCGTATACCTAATCAAGGGAATGAGGTTCTGGTGGTTCCCCCAGACATGACCAATGAGGAGGTTAGAGGGGCTCTTGTTATCCTAGCCCGAGCCATGACGGCTCAAGCAAATAGGGATGTGGATCATAGGGTGAATGCTCTTGAGAGTACCATGATCTCTAGGTTGAGGGACTTTTTGAGGATGAATCCTTCTACCTTTCTTGGATCTAAGGTGGGAGAGAACCCCCAAGCATTCTTTTATGAAGTGTATAAGATACTTCATGCTATGGGTATGTCTTCTAAGGAGAAGGAAGAGTTGGCTTCATACTAATTGAAAGAGGTTGCTCAAGTGTGGTACATACAATGGAAAGATAATAGGCCGGTTAAATTGGTTCCTATAGAGTGTGAAAAAGTACTTTCCCCGTGAGAAGATGGAGGTTAAGGTTGAGGAGTTTATAAACCTTAAACAAGGTAATATGAGTGTGGAGGAGTATTCTCTGAAGTTTAACTTGTTGTCTAAGTATGTTCCATCCTTGGTGTCTAACCCTAGATATGAGATGAGTAGGTTCTTGACCGGTGTTTCCGACTTTGTGAAGGAAGAGTGCCGTACGGTAATGCTCCATAGTGACATGACTCTATCTAGGCTCATTGTTTATGCTCAATCCATTGAGGAGTCTAAGTTTGGGAGAAGAGGTAGAGATGTGAAGAGGGGAAGAACCCATGAGTAAGGTCAACCTAGGTTTTGAGAAGAGGGCTCCAAATCAAGATGTTCCCAGGGCTCCTAAGGCTAACTATGAGACAGGTGGTGGTTCCAAACTTGATAAACCTACTTGCTAAAATTGTGGGAAGAAACACTTTTGCAAGTGTCTAGCCGATATTATTGGGTGCTTTGGATGTGGGAAGAATGATCACAAGGTGAGAGATTGTCCTGCTATTGCTTCTAGGGGGAGAGAGGCCAAGCAAGCTACTTATGATGGTCCAAGTGTTGCTGAACAAAAGAGGAATCACTTCTATAATCTTCAAGCTAACAATGAAGCAAATCCAGATGAAGGTGTCGGTAAGTTATAGTTTTCCTCCTTTGTGTTGTTCATGATAAAGTTAATGGGTTTTTTCTTAAGTGGGAGAGTATGGTGAATAGTGGGGTTGATGTATTTTGTCTCTTCTATTCTATTCTATTCAAGCTTGAGAGTTAGAACTTTCTATTAATATGTGCATGAATTGTGATCCTTTTATGAAAATGAGTTTCGTGGTTTCCCTAAATTTTTTCATGTTTCCATGAATTTATGTTTATATGGTAAAATGAGCTTAAATATATTTTGTCTTTCATGTTGATGTGCGTCTATAGTGAATTACCTAAATGTTGCATAATTGTGTTTTATAAGAATTTGGCATAATGTGCTTAGAAGTAATGTGATGAGCATGATGATGTGTGGAGAAGGAAGTTCCTCCTATGTGAAATAAGAAATGTAGAGTCTTATTGCATGATAAGTTGTAGATGTTTTTCCTACTCTCTTGTTGTGTTTTGAGTCTCTTGATTATCTGGAGTTCATGTTCCTTCTAACATGTGTATATGTTTTTCATATGGTTTGGTTGTGAGCTGCTAGTCATGAGCCTTAGAACCTTGATAATGTTAGAAGAATGTTAGTGTCATTCGAGGACGAATGTTTTTCTAAGTGGGGGAGAATGCACTAACCCTCAAAATGAACTAGGATAAACTAGAGCCTCACATAAGTTTAATGAGTTACTAACTTGTTAAAATAGTGAATAATAGCTTTGTAAGTCAGTTTAAAAGAGTTTTGAAGTCAAACGTCAAAGGACGACCAAGACTTTCCGAAACTAGTTTTGAGTGTGTGCTAGTGCATCCTTGTATGTTGTATGTGTTTTTAGGTGTTTTTTTTGAGTCTAAAAACAGTGGGGATGGCCCTAACACCTAGAGGGACATGTTTTGGGTCAAAAAGTTTGGTTACGACTCCCCAAGGACCATCCTAGGGTTCCTTGAGGAGGATCCAACCTTTGGCCAACAAGTTACCCAAGGCAGCAAGCAAATGGGCATGGAAGAAACAAGTCCGCGTCGCGGACTAGGTTCACCATGGGAAAAAGTTTTGGTCCGCGTCGCGGACTCTACAGTCCCCAAAAAAATTATTTTCAAAAATCTTGAGGGAACAACTCCGCAACGCGGACTTGTTACCCGACGTTAATTCTGAAAATTCAGGTTAAATTTGACTTGCTTAAAAAGGTCAAATTAATGTAGGGGTGTTTGGGTATTTTTGGGGTGTATTATATATTAAATTTAGGTCATTAAACATCCATTAGCCTAATCAAAAAACCCAACCCTCAATTAGAATCAAAGAAAAATTATAAGCTCTCCCTTCTCTAATAAATTCTCTCTTTAGTTAAATCCTCCATTGATGAACTTCAATCTCCAAGGAAGAAGACCAAATTCTCCAAGTTTTCTACCCTAATTTGAGGATAGAACTTCAATAAGGTATGGTGATTTCATCCTTGATTATTTTCTCATTCAAGGAGTCAATTTTAAAGTCTTTTTAAAAGATCTCAAAAATCCTAAAACTTTATTTCAATTTCTAAGCATGAGTTCTTGCATAAAGGTTTTAACTGATGATTTATGAAGTATTAAATGTTAATTGATGGTAATATGATAAAAAATTCCATGAGCCCATGTATTCCTTGAATTCCTATTTTTGGCTCTAAAGTGGGTATATTGATTATGACCTAATTATGTTGAATTCATGTTTAGATTGTTATGGGCTATTGAATTATATGTTGATCATTGTTCATTGTTTTGCTTTTATTATTGATATCTATATTGGATTTTGTTGAATCACCGATATGGGTGAATTGGGGGTCTAGCTTTATAGGAATTGTAATTTGGTAAGTTCTATTGATGTGTGGAATTGTTAGAAGTTGAGGGATGGTGATTGTGGCTATTGGAATGTGGTAAGTTGACGTAATTTCTTTATCTAATGTAGAATTGCTATTTATTGGTATGTTCCACTTATGGTGGCGATGCTTATATGTTATAAACGTTATGAACATGGCCTTGTCGGCATTATTATGTGATTTGTGATGTTATCATGTTATGGCTTATATGGGTGTAAAAAGTGAAGGATGTTATGGTATATATGAATGCATAAGGTGAAAGTACTCATGAGATGCCTATATAATCTTTTATGGGTGCTATAATGTTATGATTCTTCCTTAATGGATGATATGTGATGATGAAGGACTAAGAAGAGTCTATATGGAATGATGTGGTATCTTGTATGGGTATACTTAGTTGTCCATACTTGGTACTTGAGTGATATTGAATAAATGATATGATGAATGTTGTGGCTTGATTTGGTAGACTTAAGTCCCTCTTCTTGATACATGAAAGCTTCTTGAATGTAATCTCTTGACTTGGTAGGTTTAGGCACCCTTGTCTTGAATGAAAGAATGAAAGTCTAGGATCGGTAGACCTAAAGTAGGTACTCTTATATGAAAGACTAATATAGAACCTTGAATATGAAAAGTACATTAAGAATGAGCTATCCTAAGGAACCTTGATCGGCAGCCCTTGTGGACCTTTTCTTGGTAGAGGTATGATGTGTTGGTAGGACTAAGAAATTGTACCTTCTCAAATACCCTTATGTGAATGAACTTACTCTATGAGAACCAAGGCAAAGCACCGAGTGGATATGCTTGTGGTAGTAGCTCTAATTGAAAATGAGACTAGAGTACAAAGAAGCCCTTGATATCCCTTAAACCATGTGCCAACATGGGATGTATCCTTTGTTTTACCTTTGGCAAGTTGAACACCTTCCATGGTGTGGGGTCTTATGACACTAGATTACATACCTAGATAGTATGGTCTATGTCGGTTAATGCCTATTCTCATCATGTGGGATGTGAACTTTAGTTATTGGATAGGTTCTACAACGTATGAATAGTGGAATGGGACGCTATCTACACATGGAAAGTAGGCTTCAAAAATGCTAAAGTGAGTTCCCTAGGTCTTCCAAGACCATTATGTGAAGTATCCTAATTGTATGATTGACTTTTAAATGACTTATTTAATGCATGTTCTCCTAATGCTAGTATTTTGAATTAGAAATGTCCTTATCTTTGGTAGTATTAAGGAACACTTAGGTGAGTATTGAAGAGGTTGTATAAGCAATCTCTTCATGTCTTACTTAGGTGGGTCTTCGGATAACCTTAGGTAGAGGCTTATATGGTTAAATGGGTTACTTAATTATTGTGGTCTTACCTTATATGTGAATATTGACTTGAATATGTTTCTTATGCTTGTCTTATGAGATTTTTACCAAAAGAGAATTAAAAGCATATTACAAGTAAATGTCCCTTTTTGCTTGGTTTTTTTGCATGTTTACCATACTTAGTGCATTAATTGTGTTAATGTCATGTTTATCTATGTCTACAAGTTTAGTGGTGGCAAGTGAGGATTTCTAGAGTTGAAGCTTGGGAAGTAGAATTCTCTCAAGACGCTTGGTATGTCCTCATATGTTCGAGTACATGGACTATGTTTCTAGTTTATTTTCATTAAAGACTTTGTATTAGACTATAAGTTTCTTTTCAATGTAACGGTTTTGACCCTTTGATATTAATATGAGTCTAAGTGGGCTTATGATGAGACTTATTTTCTTTCTTACGTTTTATAAAAGAGTTTGACAATTATTGTGAAATGTTTTAATCCCGCACTGCTTTTCATATATGTGCGATGAATGAGTGCTAAGAGGCTTGTACAGGACCTCTGAGAGGTCAAGTACGCTGTGTGACGCCTAGGGGGTACTCTAGGACCGTTACGAACTTGGTATCAGAGTATAAGGTTATGAAGTAGTCCTTAAGGTTCAAAAGTCTCATGAGGCCACGTCTAGTGGAGTCTTGTTCATTGGTGTGAGTCGCGACACATCTATGAGGGAGAGGCTATAGGACGATAGAAGTTTTCCTTTCTTCATTACTCTTGTGTCATGCCAACGAGTTGAGGTTATAAGTGTCTATTCCTAATATCTTCTCTTGTGTTTATAGGATATGAATACAAGAAGGACGCCCGCAAAAGAATGGAAGTATGTGTGGTGAATGAGGGAGTTCCCGCTCAAGGCGAACTAGTTTCCCAAGGTGATCAAGACTTAACAAAAGAAAATTTAAGTACATGAACTTTAAGAACGACATTAAAAATACATAACAACATTATTAATTTTCTAATTCAATTATCAATCTTCAGTAGCGATCTCAAAAGAAGTCCTCAGCTTCTAGATGAGAAATATCACCGAGCCCCATCAAAATCATCATCTTTCAATTCTAAATTTGCCTCAATATTCTCATTATATGTTTGAGAAGATCATGCCTGAGCATCATATTTGAGAGTCAAATGTGACTATACTGGGCATTAAAAGAGGAGACACCACCTTTATTTCCTTTCCTTTTAAAGGAATTTTAATATAGCCTGACAAAATGCTCAGGTGCCCGACATTCATTTTTCTAATGACCTTTAAGGACACAACGATGATAGTGATCTCCCTTGCCTATAGAAGGATTAATTTGAGAACCCATATTGTTCTCCTTTTTGTTATGATCACTACCTCGACGATTATTATATTGTCTTTTGCCTTTGCTATGCCCACGCACATTATTATGACCTCAATTATTTTGTCTTACTTCAGACAAACCGTGTGCTTCTACCTCGTGTGCTTCCGGTAATAGAACACTTTCAGTGGAACAGACTTCATGATTATTCATTAAAAGGTCATCATGCTGCTCAGCTACCATAAGGCATGAGATTGATTCGGAGTTTTTTTTAAACCCTTTTCACGGTATTTCTGCTGTAATATCATATTGGAGGCGTGGAAAATAGTTAGTGTATTTTCCAACGTGTCCTCATCTTGATAACTTTCCGCATAATTTTAATTGGAAAGTGATTCTATACACATTAGAGTTATACTTAATTACAATTTTATAATATTGAAACTGTAAGTACATCCACTCATAACGAGCCCTTGGCAATATTGTTGCCTTGAGATGCACATATCTCTCTTTCAAACCTATCCACAATTCAAATGGATCTTTCATTGTTAAATATTCAACCTTCAGGCTTTCATTGAGATGATGACGAAGGAAAACTACAACTTTTGCTTTATCCTGATATAACACCCTGTATCTTAAACAGACCAACCATCAGATTTCAACAAGTTGCATGTGAGTTCCAAAAGCTGCAGGTGCAATCCATAGTTTCCACCCACGAACCATAGGGTGACCCACCAACCGTAGGTGGTGGTCTGTGGATGTCCACCTACAACCCTTTCGAGAAAAGTCAAGAAACCCGTCTAAGGGTCAACCCACGGTCGGACCAACGAACTGTAGTTCAGGCCACGGGCCATGGATCGAGACCCCAGGACCTTAATCTGTAAAGAAAGTCGACAGATGATAGGATGGGCCGTGGGTCAGTCCATGAACCGTCGGTCAGTCCGTCGGTTGGCGCCAACAAATTTTAAGTCAGGGGTCGTTGTTGATATCCAATTTTTGGCCTCCACAATATAAATTAATCTTCGAGCCTCTTCAATTTCGAACTATTTAAAAATAATTAGTTTTATAAAATCTCAAAAATATTTTGCAAGTTATTTTAAATAGTTTTGTCATTTTAAAATAATTTTTAGATAATATATACGTTTTATATAATTCGTATATTTAATAAGTATTTGAAAATCATTACAAAATATTTTACTTTTTAGTTAAATATCTTATTAGTTTAATTTAGTTTAAATTATAGCTATTATTTTGACTTAATTAGTTTGTAATTAAAATTAGTTAATTGACCATCGAATCAATTATTTTATTTTTGTGAGATTAAGAAGCTCGTTAATTAATTTATGAAAATATGTCTTGTTGCAATTTTTAGCCAATTGCTTATCCTATCCTTAACCCATTAAACGACAAAACTTTAGGCCTTTTATTTTTAACTCTTTTTAGTAGCCCACATTCCATTCAAACAAACTCAAGCCTAACGTCCTTAATTCAATTTTTTCTCCTAATCCAGCCCATTTCCCCAATAAGACCAGCCCATTTGTCAATCACAAATAACCCATCAGCAGCACCGCACAATACCAGTACCTAACGACCCCACCCCTGTACGCCTTCTCCTTGTTTTCCCTCAAACTCGACCAACTCCAGCTCTCAATCGCCCGATAGTGTCTGCCCGTACACATGTCATCTTTTTTGTAGGGCCAAAAGTACCTTCCCATCATGTTACAACTTGTAAAATGAATTGGTAAATCTAGAGCTTAACTAGTGAGTGTGTTAGTACGTTTTGAATTTTGAAGTGGTTGAAAGTTGTCACCAGCCATGGTTGAGGTGTGTAGGGGTTAGACATCAAGGTATGACCCCCCAAGGACCACCCTAAGGGTCCTTGAGGAGGACCCTAAGTCTAAACCCCAAGGAAACCTTTATTTTTCCAAAAGTAGGGTGACTTATGGATGGGGTTCACACCCTGTAGGTCCATCCACTCCCCGTGGATGGCCTCCATAGGTCATGACCCCTAAAATCATGCTGCAAACCCAGACCACGGACCAACAGCACAGTCCATGAGTAGACTCACGGTACGTGATTCTGGGGCTTGAATGGCCACCGCTTTACTGGTTTGGGCTCGACCAAAGGGAGGGCAAGATGGTAAATTGATAATTGATTCTTTAAGTGTACGGACACTTATTTTAAGTATTTTAAGACATTTTAAGAGTATTAAAACAATAAAATACTATTTTAGATTCATTATTCAAAATCCCCAAATTAAAACCCCTTCCTCTCCAACAAACTTCTCTCTGGAACTCCATTGATGAACCAAAAGAAGACGAATGTTTAGATCTTAAAGATGAAGGATAATTCATTGAATTTTCGTGGATTTCATATATTAAGGTATGTTGATCCTTCATCTAGGGATAAATTTAATCCCTAGAGTCAATTCAAAGTAATTTAAATGTTTCAAAGTTCAAGAAAACACCAAGTTTTACTCAATCTCATTGGTTCTTTCACCAAAACGATTTCAAAAGGGTTTTAATGCCATATCATGATTTTATTAAGGTTTTATTGATGATCTATGATGAAACTCTATGACCTATGAACCCTCTCAATTTCTCAATTATTCCTTTATAAAGTGGGTTGTTGATGATAAGAGTTTCTTAATGATTATGTCTAGATTGATTTAAATTATTGAATTGTATCGCCATCCATGCCTTGATTATAGTGAACTATTGGTGTGTTGGTGATTTTAGACTTATGACCTTAAGGTCAAGTTATGATCAATTACTTGATAAATTAGAATTGTGAATTTGATGTTGATCTACTTGAAAGGTGGAGGTGCTTACTTGACCCGTACATTGTGGTATTGAATTGACGGTTATCTTCCTTGTACCTATATATTCATGAAGGATCTATGTATGATCATAAAAGTGAAGTATGTGTGTGATCTCTATGAATGCATTATGATTATGCCTAGAGCCTAATAGTGTTATGATTGAACTCTTATTTTTAATTAATACTTATGAATGATGAGGTTCTATGTTAAAGGCTATTCTCACATACACACACTTATACACTCATGAATGAAGTTTTTATGACTATGTTGATGAAGAAATGTTGATTGAAAGGCTATTCTCAATTGTACACTAATGAATGAATGTAGACTTTGAGATGGATGATCATCTGTAAGATGAGGCAGAGTGTCTAGTAGCAATCTCTATATCCCTTCATAATGAATGAATATGGGATTGGGGATGGACTTTCATTCGTAAGATGAGGCGGAGTGTCTGGTAATCTATATATACCTTTCTAATGAATGCATGTGGGATTTGAGATGGACGCTCATCCGTAAGATGAGGCGGAGTGTCTAGTTGAAATTTCTATATCCCGTCCTAATGAGTGTGGGGTTTGAGATGTATGCTCTTATGTAAG
The DNA here is from genome assembly GCA_016801875.1 of Solanum sitiens. Taxonomy (NCBI): domain Eukaryota; kingdom Viridiplantae; phylum Streptophyta; class Magnoliopsida; order Solanales; family Solanaceae; genus Solanum; species Solanum sitiens. The sequence goes on along the minus strand of JABWTJ010000012.1, from coordinate 1,114,423 downwards.
ATGAGCCCTGATGTATAGTAATCATCTCAATATCCCTTTGAGCTATCCAATGAATGAATGTTGGGATGGGATTGATACTCATCCATGAGTTGAGGTGGGGTATCTAGTAGCAAACCTAAAAGATGGATACTCATCCGTAAGTTGAGACGGAGTGTCTAGTAACAATCTCAATATCCCTTTGAGATATCCAATGAATGAATGTTGGGATGGTATGGATACTCTTTCATGAGTTGAGGCGGGGTATCTAGTAGCAATTCTATGAATATGTGCTCATCCGTATGTGAGGGGGAGTATCTAGTTATAATTTTTTCTCTTGATGATGAACTAAAGAATAAAATACTCTATGAGAATGTAGGCTAAGCACCGAGTGGATATTGAATTAGATGGGTACTCATCCATGATTTGAGGCGGGGTACCTAGTAGCAATCTCTTGGGGTGGATGCCCATCCACGAGTAGAGGCGAGGTATCTAGTAGAAACCTCCTTATCCCATAACTATGTGCCCATATAGTTCTAGTTAGTGTATTTACTTAAGCTAGACAGTGTGAGGATTTATAACATTGGATTCATGATCTAGATCTCATGGTATATGTTGTTTAAGCATTTATTCCCATCATGTAAGATGTGCATTTTAGTCTCTTGATAAGTTCTATGAAGTGTGGTGACAATATGGAATGTCATCCATGCATTGCACGAGTAGGCTTTGAGAGGGCTATAGCGAGTTTTCTAAGGTATTAATGATAAATGAATGAACGTGTCCTTAATGAATGAAAGTGTTCCAAATGAAGCTAATGAAGAATGTTGGCTTAAAGTCTTAATGAGATTATGCATGCTTTGCTTGGACTGTGTTTATACTTTACTTTCCTTGTCTTGGATTAATGACTATGAATGTGCCTTGTCTATGGTGTATCAAATGAGTACTTAGTGTGAGTAGTAGTATGGGATGCTACTGATACATTGCACAAGTATGACTTAAAGTTGTCTTAGATGATGGTCCCAATGTGACGTTATGACTTATGTAATGTTTATGTCTCTTATAAATAAGTATTGTGTAAAGATTGAAAGGTTGAATGGTAAGTTTGCTTTTGGTGACCTTAAGGTGGTGCCTAGTCTGGATGGTGGTGTGGGATGCCATTCTTACATTGCACAAGGTATATCTTGAGGGAGACTTGAGGTGAAGGTAATAGTTCATGTGTTGATTATGTTCCAATGTTGAGATATGATTTGTATGTGGGTTATATTTGGATAGTATGTCTATTGTGCTTATATTCATGAAGTTTTTATCAAAATGGCACATGCATGACTTTCAAACCAAATGTCCCTTTTAAAGCATGTTTTTGCATGGTCATCATACTTGGTGCATTTTTGTGTGCTAACCCATATTTCTCCATGTTTTTACTATAAGTGTAGGTCCTAGAAAGGGATTGATCTAGCTAGATTGAAGTGCTTGGATTATTATTCTCTAAGACTTGGTATGACCTCATGGATTTGAGGACGAGAGATTTTATGTTTCCTTTTATTCATGTTATAGACAATTATAATCTTTTCGATTGTAAAGGGTCATGTCCTTACTCTAGTTTTCAAGTCATTATGTAGATTCCATGTGAGACTTAGACTTCCCCCGTGTATTTTCAAGTATTTCCTTTAAGTGAAGTTTGATATTTTGGATTTAAATGAGTTTTAGTTTCGCCTATTTCTATATCGAATGCAATGAAAGACTATGAGGCTTGTATCAAGCTCTCTATAGTCTTATACGCCGTGTCATGCCTAGGGGGTTCTCTCAGGATGTGACACGTTAGTACCCGCGTCGTCCCTTTTTCCCCCTTTTGCAGAAGTCACAACTTTTTCCCATTTTTCACTAATGCTCTTGGAAAATAGGAAAGGAAATTTAAATTTTCTCTTGAAGTTTTCCAAGGGATCCCCTCAAAATAGCTTCATTTCCCCCCTATAAATAGCTCTTTACACTCAAGTGATTGGGAGAGGTTTTGAGTTTGGTTCTTTGGCAATAGTCGTTTTACACTTAAGAATTTTGTATTTAGATCTTTGATTCTAAGTTCTGAGAAGGTCTCTGCTCATATTTTCTTGGCTTGCAATTCACATTCGAATTTTGTGGTGGAAGTTTCTTCGAGTAGCTCGTTTGTCCTAGTCGCTACCCAGAAAAAAGGTAAACAACTTTTCTCTACTTCACTATTTTATACTCTTTGTTCTGTAATGTTTAAAACTTCATGTTCCCTCGATGTTTTATTTTTTTAAGATTTCTTATTTTTATCTATTTTCTTGTTTGAGCCTTGATACAAATCCATTAACGCAAGCCTAGTTATTTTTTGTTTGAACATGTATATCTTGCTCGCTTGGTAATATTAGCGCTATTGAAACTTTATTTTCTAGTAAATATGGTTCGTAGGTGTTTTGATGATCCTCACAAATGTAGGGACCAGGTCCCTGTCACAGTCTCTCCTTCTGATGCATAATGGGGTACAACTATAAACTTGTCCTGTCAATGGTTGGTGAGGCGCCAACGTACTGAACCAATCAGAATGGAAGAGGTTGTCTGTCCAACGATTAATGACTCTTTATGGTTGATACTTTCAACATGAAAAACAACATATTAGGTTCATTCATTCAAAAAGACGAAGATAGTCAGCAAGTCTTTGTCAAAGAACTCAAGCATCAATGAACGCAACAAGGAACCTAGTCCAAATGTGTATGTGAAAATGACGAAAAGACATCTGTCAAAAGGCTACCAACTCTAATGTGGTTGGTGCAAAACTTTTGAAAACAACAGGCTCTCATCCAATGGCCTTGTCCCAAGGATTTGTGTTCATTTTGATATAGTCTCTTCTACCTCAACACAAACTCATGTTTTGGCAAAAAAAAGTTTTGGATTTTAGAAAAACCAAAAGCTCAAAAGCAAAGGCCATATTCAAGAAGTATTATCCTCCAGAGCAACATGAACGTGATAGAGCTGCAAGTTATCTAGTTGTCTTAGGATTATATATTACTTGCTTATATTGTAAATCAATTCCTAATCTATAAAGAATTCAGATATTTTGTTTCTGTTTCTAAAAGTTTAAGTCATCTAGAGTTAGGTAATTTAGTGGGAGACGTTGTTATTGCTTAGTCAAAATCTAAATTGTCTAGAGGGTGGTGTTTTAGTAGGCAACCTGTGTGTTTCTTATCAATTTCTAAGTCATCTATAGTTAGGTGGTTTAGTGGGCAACCTGTGTGTTTCTTAGTCAAATTCTAAATTATCTAGAGTTAGGTGGTTTAGTGAGTGTGTGATATTTGCTTAGAAAAGTCTAAGTTATGTAGGGGTGATATCTTAGTGGGCAATGTGGTATCTTCTTAGGCTCAGTAAGTAATCAAGTTATTACTTAATTGCGAGCTTAATAACTTTTTCTCACTTCGGTTGTAACTAGGTTTCACATTTTCTGGAAGATATTAGTGGAAACAATTGAAAATTCAGTGTGACAGGTAGTGACTTATTCCCTTGAGCAAGGAGGTTTCCACGTCAACTGCTTGTGTCGTCTTTTCTTCATTGTTCTCTTTATTACTATTCTTGTTGAGTCAAGGGACCTGGTCCATTGACTAAATGTGGACGCATACATCTTATCAATTGGTATTAGAGTGGGGGCTCTCTAACTAGTTAACACCAAGAGAGATTCTTGTGGAAAGATGGTTGCTCTACTGAACAGAAATCAAGAAGTAGACAGAAAGAAGGAGAGGTCAATAGTGCTAAAGGTATCTCAAAGTGATGCTCCAGAAGATTAAGATGAGATGACTTATTTGACTAAACGTTTTCAAAAAATAGTCAAAAAACATGTAGAGTTTCAAAATAAGGGAAACTCTAACAGAACAAGAAAGGTAAACAACCTCTGTCATAAGTGCTCAGGCTTATGAATGACTCTCAGAGCCACAAGTAAGAATGTCAAGACCTCAAAAAAAGGCGACGAGACCAGATCCCTGACAATGCTAAGGAAAAGACTAATGTTGATCGGTTGGTGAAGAAAGTCCTTGCAGTATAGGAAAACGCCTCTAGTGATTCTGAAGATGAGATGCACAGAAACATGATGGTCTCATCCGCAAGGGCAATGACAAACAGTCGGATCCGATTAATGAAGCTAATCGGAAGAAAGATGCAAAAAAGGACAAATCACTTGCTCTCAAGGTGTCACAAAGTGAAGTACCTGAAATAAATGAGAACATGGGCTATATCACTTGACGATTTCAAAAAATTGTGAGAAAACGTGGAGCTCTCATGAAGAAAGAAATCTTGACAAGACTAAAATCTCAAATGATATGTGTTTTAAGTGTGGTGAACCAGACCACATCATTAGAGACTACCCTATGCACAATGGTGAGCACAAAAAATATTTCAAGTTCGAAGGAGACAAGAACAAAAGCAGGGACCATGTCTGTGACAAGTCAAGTAGAAGAGAAACTGTTTATCATGTTGTGAAAAATGCTCTTGCTATATCGGGTAATTTCTCAAGTGACTCAGAAGATTCAGAACATTCTAAAGATGCATCCATGCTTGCAGTCAAAGATGATGAAGATGTGTTTGATGCCATGTTTGCTTTCATGGCAAAGTCAGATGATGAAGATGTTAATGAAAATGTAACTTTATTTGACTTCAAGCAAAATGTGAATGTCTTTTCCATTAGAAAATAAGAAAGCTAGTTGTTGTACTCATTGATTCAATCAGTGATCTAACTACTAAAAATGATATATTGAACAATAGCTTAGACATCTTTCAAGATGAAAAAATTGCGATAGTTACCCAAATATCTGATATTGAAAAACAAATGGTCTTTCTAGAAGCTAAAAATCTAGAACTGACGGAAATGATAAAAATGGTGACTATTACAATTTCTAAAGGAAAGAACGAGGACAACAGCTTACAGCTGAAGCTTTAAAATAAGCTGCAAACTACTGAAATGAAGATGAATTTGGCTCTAGAAAGAAATTTAGTGTTGGAGAGGGACCTAGTCTATGTGAAAGAGGAACTGGACAAATCCCTCAAACAAACCACTTCCTCTAAAATATTTATCAATGTAATCAGCCAGGTTAACAACAGTAGAAGAGGGGTGGGTTGTGAGAATATAGATTCCCCATACAATCCTCACACCAAAAGTAATGTTGTTGGTGAAAATCTGCTATGTTTGCACTGCGGGCGAAGTTGTTATCTGAAAATGGAGTGTCTATCTTAGAAGAGAAGCCCAGAAAGTTCTTCAAATTATTAAAAACAGAGGAACAGACAGAAGAAGAGGCCTAGTACTGCCTCTGGTCCTATGTTGAAGAAAATTGGTCTGCCTCCCTTGACAAAAGATTTTCTTATCACTCTGTTATATGCTTACTTGGAACTCTTTCTCAAATAGGTTCCCAAAACAAACAAGTGATTTTCTATGCAATTGAGAGGAGGTAGTATCGAACAGTGTTGGTTTATGAATAGTACATGCTCAAAGCACATGACAGAAAACAAAAAAAAACTCCTCTCTCTCAAGACACTTCAAGATGGAGGTGTCTCTTTTGGAAATGGTAAATAGTGATACATTCTTGGTGTAGGCAGAACTTGGAAGTCTGTGGAATACTCTTTTGAAGTTGTGTACTAGGTCAATGAGTTGAAGTACAATCTTCCAAGTGTTTCACGGATTTGTGATAAATAAAATTAAGTTAAACTATTATAAGATAAATGGGTGGTCACATCTTGATCTCCCGGATGATGATGCTGACAAGAAGGAGATTTAAGAACATGTAATGATGATCTAAACACTGCTCGTTGTAACATTCTGACTTTCCTTAGCAGTCAAGGTGAGAATTCTGATCTATGATGTATGAGACTTAGTCATGTGAGGTCTTCTCTATGAATAAACTTGTGTTAGGGGACTTGGTCCATCGTCTGCCCAAAATAAAATTTGCACATGATAAAGTTTGTGATACTTGCGTTAAAAAATGTAAATCAGACTATCCTTCAAATGGAATAAGCACACTTCTAATCTTCCGAAGAATGTTCCAGCTGAAGTGGTGAATAATGCATGTTCTTGTGACCAAAAGGATGATATTGGGAAGATCAATCCAAATAATGATAAAAAATTATTTGTGGAATGGTCCTCCATCAGCAAGGCTTATCTGGTCTATAAAAAATGTGTGAATTAAAAAAAGATGTTAATGTGGTTTTTATGAGTCTAGAAGAATTGAGAAGTTGCAAAACAAAGAACATTCTGAGATGGAAGAGCTGCTTCATATTTACAGAGATAGTCTAAATAGTTAGCTTGCTAAAGAATATCCTCTTCATGAATCTAACAATCTCAAAGAAGCTAATGCAAATGATGAACCTGATGAGGGACCTGGTCCAGTAAATAATTCTGAACAAAGATGATGCAGTTCCAATTGATAATGTGAATTGTGAAGGTGAGAATGCAAAAGTTGATCAAGCTTATTTTGAAAGAATCAAAGTATATCACTCGGTTCCTGAAAATGTTACTGGTTATCCAAGTTCCTCTTCAACAATGGTTTCAAAAGAGGTAAAATCAACAAAATCCTCTTTTTGAAATCACAAGGAAATGACTTACTGACTATTCAAGTATACATCGACGATATCATCTTTGAAGCAACTTCTAAGGTATTGGGTTAAGAGTTTGTTGCACTCATGAGTAGTGAGTTGTGAAGTGAGCATGATGGAATAATTAAATTTCTTTGTCGAATTACATTTGAAAGTTGCTCAAAAAATCCTAAGACATTTGAAGAAGACATGGACCTGGTCAATTTTGTCCATTAGGAGACTTTTTGACTTGGAGGAACAAGGTGATAATGATCATGATGGACATCTAGTTGGTAGAAAGAGTACCTCATGAATGGTTGTTATAGGCTAATCTCACACTCATGGGGAACTAAAAGGCAAGATTCAGTTGCTCTTTCAACAACCGAGGCAGAGTATGTAGCAAGTGAAGCTTGAAGTGGTCAAATCTTGTAGATCAAGCAACATCTTGAAGCTCTTAGAAGAACTGTATGAGATAATCAAGTTGAAGTTGGGAATGCTGAAACTTTCTTGAGCGGATCTTGCCTTAAATAAATAAACTCTCTCATGACTATGCAAAGGGAATGGGTATCCTTGCTTTTCAGTGTGTACGTATGTTATTAAGTCTCATACCTTTTGTAGGTATACACACATGGCAAAAGGGATGAAGGAAAAGGGAGGTCAGGACAAATCTTGGCAATAACGTTCAAATTACAAAGAGGGACTCGGTCCGTTCTCGAATGTTAGCACTCTTAACATTGCATTTTGAATTATGCATGAGAACTGCTGCAATTGCCACATGTCTGTCATTCAGGTATCTGATCATTGTGCAATCTTTTGAATACCAAGATGACACTTGCCTCCACATGATACACCCTTCTACTTCTCTTATACTCTATATGTCTTTCCATATACCTAGAAAACTCAAATTCCCTTCCAAAATTCAGAAATACTCAAAAACCTCTTTTCTCCTCTATCAGAAACACTTCAAATGCTTAAACCCTTTATTCCTATTGGAGAATTTTCAGTTAAGAAATTTTTGACTGTGAAGAGGGACCAGTTCCAATAAGCAAAAAGAAGAAGGTGGAAAAGATGAAGATAAAAAAGGAAAAGGCTGATAGTCTTAGAACTCAAATATGTTGAATAAGAGGATGTCTGACTTAAAAAAAAAGATAACAAAATGGAGATGAAAAAAATATATGAAATGGTACCTTAATTATTGATCTATTCATCTAGAGACCTTGAGTAAGTTTAATATTACTAATCTTCTGTTATGAGAAATTTAGGCTTGATATGAAAGCTATGAAAGTTGCTCCTACTAACATGAATACTAACATACTTTGTTTGAAGGTTTAACTACTGGGGGAAAAATCAGAGTGACAGAGTTTAAAAAAGGAATAAAAATAATTATGGCAGCAAAGCATGTTGAACTTAAAGAGAAGCTTCTAAAAAATCATGCTAAGCCATATGTTCTACTAATTCTATTCTTTCCATTCCTTGCTTCTAAGTCATCCCCTTTCTCCCTAAATTCTCGTGTCAGTGTTCATTTATTTTTATTATCAAAACTCATTGAGTATTTCCTTGGTTCTTATTCGTAATATTATTTTCAATGCTTTGATTGCTAATCTTTTATTTTTGAATGAAAAATTCCTTGTTTTTGCTGACTTGTCTCATTACTTTATGCATTTTTACTCATGCTCAGTGTTGCCCAAGTGACCATGAATTTGGTTGAACTACATTTCTGGTAACCTGGTTTACTGCTTTAACACTTTTTATGATATCAAAAGGGAGAAAATTTTTAAGGTATGAGATCAATGATTTACTACTTGAAGAGGACATGGTCATGCAATAGGGGGAATCATGAAGCTACTTGAAGAGGACATGATCATGCCGATAGGGGGAATCAATGTTACTTAAAAAAGACATGGTTATTTGGCTGATAAGGGGAAGAAGTATTGAACCAGTTTGTCATCATCAAAAAAGGGGAAAACTCTATTTTGTTGATGATGAAAAGTTTTGATGATTTCAATCCCTTGTTGATAGGGGAACTGGTGAAAGGGAACTGGTCAATAAGTCTGTTATAATCAAAAAAGGGAAAAATATAATTTTTGGAGCTAATTTTAAGTTTTGATGATTTAACAAACTTATGAATTTAACAAGGGACTAGATCCTTGTTATTGGGACTAATGATGAGGCAAATTAATGAATAAATTCAATGTGAGGAACATTTGTACGTCATCATCAAAAAGGGGGAAAATGCTGTATTCTAGGTATTTTGATGATCCTCACAAATCCAGAATCTAACCAGGGACCACCAAATCCACGAAAGGGTCCTCTGGTATTGTGACTGATGAAATGGGAAGTGAATGAATAAACTCAACATGAGAAATATTTGTGTGTCTTCATAAAAAATGAGAAAAATGTTATCTTCTAGGTGTTTTGATGATCCTCACTAATGTAGGGACTAGGTCCCTAGTAGAGTTCTCTCCATCAGAGTTCTCTCCATCTGATGCATAATGGGGTACAACTGTAAAACTGTCCTGTCAATGGTAGGTGAGGCACCAACGTACTGAACCAATCACAATGGAAGTTGTTTTTTGTTCAACAGTTAATAACTCTTTATGGTTGATACTTTAAACATGAAAAATAACATATTAAGTTCATTCATTCAAAAAGATGAAGAAAGTGAGCAAATCTTTATACTCAAGTATCAAAGAATGCAACAAGGGACCTGGTCCCGAAAAGTGCGTATGTGAAAATGCCTGATATGGTTGGTGCATAACTTTTGAGAAAAACATGCTCTCAGTTAATGGCCTTGTCCCAAAGGTTTGTGTTCATTTTGATATAGTCTCTACTCCCTCAAAACAAACTCAAGTTGTGGTAAACAAATTTTGGATTTCAGAAAATCCAAAAGCTGAAGAAGCAAAAGCCATCTTCAAGAAGTATTATCCTCAAAAGCAACAGAGACCTAATAGAGTTGAAAGTTATTTAGTTCTATTAAGAGTATATCTTCCGTGCTTGCATTGTAAATCTGTTCCTAATCTATAAAGGATTCAAATATTTTGTTTTGGTTTTTAAAAGTCTAAGTCATCTGGAGTTAGGTGATTTAGTGGGCAATATTGTTGTTGCTTAGTCAACATCTAAATCGTCCATGGGGTGGTGGTTTAGTGGGCAACCTGTGTGTTGTTTAGTCAAATTCTAAACCATCTACTGTTAGGTGGTTTAGTAGGGTAGTGTGGTATCTGCTTAGGCTTACTAAGTAATAGAGTTATTACTTAGCTGTGAGATTAATAACTTCTTCTCACTTTGGTTGTAACTGGGTTTCACTGTTGCTTGAAGTGATTAGTGGAAACAGTTGAAACTTGTGTGACAAGTCGTAGTTTTACTTCCTTGAGAAAGGAGGTTTCCATGTAAATTGCTTGTGTCGTCTTCTGTTCATCGTTTACTCTTTATTACTGTTCTTGTCAAGGGACGTGGTCCATTGACTGATAGAGGGCGCACACATCTTATCTGATTTGTATCATGAATATGCATTCAGCTCAAACTGTCATATTGTGACCCATTTTCATTCTTAAATGGCATGTTGTCGCAACTAACAACCTATTTTTTATTTAAGTTAAGATTGCCTCATACCCATGACATTATAGTATGACTGAGACCCCCTCTCATAATCAACTTCATATTTGTGTTGATAGAATATGGTGTTAAAAGTTTTTTGGTTCATACTTTAGATTTTATTCTCATACAGTGTGACTTGATGTTAAAAATGATCAGAGATCATTGTATACATATGATTTGATAATATAAGTTAGTTTCTGTTACATCTTTATAGTATTGTAAGCTATCTTTCTCACTTTCTAGAATAAATAATAAGCATTACTTGCTGCTCGTATGAATTTTGGTATTTATATTTGTTTTAGCTTAGCTTGTCAAACATATAGATAGATTAAATTCTTGGTTCTCGATGTGTTCAGTAATATGTCTTTTATCTGTAGTTACATCGAAGCATAATTATTGTCCATTTTATAAGAAGATGTCTTTAGCTCTAGTTAGTTACTTTTAAAATAAAAAAAAATCAGTATGCATGTTAGTACACTTAACCAAATTAATTCTTATTTGCTTAGTTGCATGTTCAGTTAATTGCTTTTAAGTTTTTTTTTCTAACCTTGGCATAAGATCTTGTCACCTCTCTCATATCACTCTCCTCTACTATGCTATTTCATACTTCGAATATTATAATCATGCTTTTTCAGCTTTTATGTTTGGATTGGGGTGCATATTGCAATTTATATTTATGCTTTGTTAGAAATCAACTACTTAAATGTTATATGCGGCCGAGTATATTCAGTTTAATTCTTCTCCTTTACTTTGTTTACATGTACATTGCCCGAGTCTATTTGAATCTAATCCTTGCATTTCTGTGTTGAATCCCTCTATACTCAGCCCCTGGTATTTTCTACGATGAAAGTTGATATATGCTGTGAGGGAGGCAAAACAGGTCCCTATAAGCTGTTGCAGGTCTGGAAAGCAAGAAATGGAGCAGATATATGAGATGTATACACTGATATACATCAAATGTACACAAAAATAGAAATTGAGCCTAAGCCCAATAGCAGCACTAAGTCTGGCCCAAAAAAGGGCCCACATTCAATCTCTCCTTTACTCTTAAATGATTTGATTGTTATTATTTATTGCTTTTTTATTAACTCTAACTTTAAAATTATTTATTAACTTAATTAAATTCCCCAAAATGAACTATATTCTTTATGTTAGTTTATAGGGAAAATACATAAAAAAAAACCCTAAACTTGACAACAAAAGTTACTTTAACCTTTAAACTACACGGCTGCTTAAATACCGCCCTTAACATTTTTCAAGTGATTTAAACACTCCCTAAGGGATGACATGACAAAGAGAGTGAGTGTACTCTCTTTAAAGCACGTGAAAAAAGAAATGTTTTTTTGAATCTTTCTAAAGTCTTACACATGACCTTTTTTATTAGTCAATATAAAATTAATATTTTAAATAGTTTTTCTTGATATATTAACTCTCTAAAATATGTAATTTTATTTTATTTAGAGGTATATAGAATTAGTGGATTCCCCTTTAAATTTCTATATTTTTTTTTCTTTTCATTTTGCTGTCTTCCTCAATACACCTTTTTATCCATTGAAACACCTCCTCCTCCACTTCCTCCTACTTCAAAAAAAATATTTTTTATTTTACTAGTCCTTTACATATCCGTAAAATTCAATACCAAAGTTATTTTCTTGACGTTGATTTCCTCTATTTAAATGTGTCGATTTCATAAATGTAAACTTTCTTGAATTTTGAGTAACCCATTTTGGTTTCTAGATCTATTAATATATTTCTCATAGAATTTATATTTTTTTATCAACTTTCTTATGCAATATTAATTTCTTATTTGAGTTGTCAACAAAAACTTGGCTTTCAAAAAGAAATCATTCTTCAAAAGGTAAATTCGTGTAGTGGGTTCGAAGAAGATAATGTGAATATTATAGTGAATTTTTTCATTCTAGTTATTTTAAAAAATTGTTGAATAGTGAATATGAAGAAAAGTAAGTATTGAAGGTTTAAATGGTGAACAACAAGGAACAAGAAAGAGAGGGGTATGCATTTATAAATTAATTAATTGATATAATCAATCTTAAAAAGTGTTTAATTAAGAATAGTGAATAAGTAAGAAAATACTAAAAATTAATGATGTGGTACCAACATGGTTATGATATGGCGCTTACATGGTTATGATGTGGCGGGTGATAGTGGTGTTATAGTCTCTGGGTGGAAAAAAATCACTTCGAAGATGATGGGCGCGGGGGGAGGGGGGGGGGTATTTAAATGCATGTGTAGTTTAAGTACTAAAGTAAGTTTTGTTGCCAAGTTTAGTTTTTTTTTCTTTATGTATTTTCTCTAGTTTATATAATTCATTTTTATCAACTCTTATACTTTTATTGAATATCTCTAATCAAAACTTTTTACTTATTCTTCGATTAGTTTGAAATATTTTTCATGCTTTAATTTACCAAATTGGTTCAAATGATTATTTTAAAAATGATTCAAAAATAAATTTTAATTAATCTAGTTTTGTTAAAATTCTATTCGCTTATAATTAATTTCAAATATTCTTATTAAGATCCTCTTGTTTTAAAAAATAAATTAAAATAATTCTTTGTTTAACTATTCTTTCAACTTAACATTGTAAATTTTTATTTTTCATGTTAAATCATTTTTTTAAAAAGTAAAATATTTAACCAAGTCGTAGAAAAATCGCGTTTTAGCGGGAGCTTCAAATGCCTTAAAAACCTTCTTGACGCGTAATTAGAATCTTTTACCTATTTTCTCTAATTTTTAAAGACTTAATATTTTAGAGTCTTTTTAAATTATAAGTTTTCTTAATTTCTTTAAAAAATTAAGCAGCGACTGTTTTCTAAGCATTCTTCTTAAATTCTTTTATACTTAGAACATTTCAAAAAATGATTTTTCTAAAGACAGTAAATCACGGCATAACAGAAATGACAACTCTACTGGGGAATGAATGTGTTCTAACCTTAAAATTGACTTATTTGGTTATTTGTTTAATTGCATACTTGTTTCAATTCTTGTAAATTATGCATCAACTCCGCCAAACGATAAATATTTTGCATTAGAAAAAAGACGGTTACGTGTCTTTCCACGGCTGTCCTTCAGAAAAGCACCTTTGAATTCTTTTGAAGTGATAAATGAATAGTTGACTTGTGGTCATCCAACGTCGTTTATTATACTTCACCCTGTAGTTTGTCCAACTCAGGTACCAGGTGTTGTCTCAAAACCAACTCTTAGTCAACTAGCATCAAACAAAACAAAATCTCTTTTAGCGCATTGAACTAAGATGACCCAACACCCAAGGCGTGTCGGGCCCATTAGAGAGACCACCTTGAGTCTAAAACAACCGACGACCTAAACAGACGATCATACGTATGTGATTAAATTTCAAGGATGTATACGTCGTTTTGCAAACCATTGTCTGTCAGGGTTGAAAGTTTCTTTAAATTAGTTTACTTTAGTTAAAAAGGAAGCTCTTCATGAGTTATCATTGCATCCAAAGACATGGATATCCGGAGATTACAAGAAGTTCAAGAAAAAGGACATTTCATGGAGGCATAGTTTAGGGTTGTACCCCTCGTGGGACTGATTATTCGTATCCCTTTTCCCTATTATGTATCCCCATGCAGTTATTAATAAAATTTGTATTAATTTGGGTTTCGGGACAATGACATGTTTCAAATGACGTTATTCATCCTTTGAATAGTTAGGCCTACCTTTGACATAAAAGGGTCACATATCTGTTTAGAATGCACAATAACTGTTTATGTGTTATAACTGTTTATGTGAATATGTTGCTTTATTGAGAAATATTCTAGCTAATACCTCTTCGAATGGTTTTGTAATTCCTTAGCACTATAAAGTCACTATCCAAAGTGTGTCCAAATACCCTTTGAGTCTTTAGTTTCCCTAAAAAATTTGAACTTCATCTTTCAAATCTTTACTTTCTCATGTCAGAAAATGGTTAACCCTCTATATTAACTCAAAAAAAGATTCAAATAGGTCGAATTACTTAGGACCTGAATTCTCCTCCATGAGATACGTAGACAACCTTTCAAGGCTTGGTCCCCATCTTTAAATTTTTTTATTTTTTTCCCGCTCTCCCAAGCAAATTGGAGTTTCCCCTCACTCGAAAATAAAAAATATGTCAATTAAAGACACAAAAGGCAATTGACTCCACACAAGTCAACTTTTCTGATTCACTAATCCTAAAATCAAATAGACAAACTATTGTCTATTTAGTCATTTTCCTATTTCTTTTTCTATTTCTATGGGTTGAATTATCTTCAACTAAAACAATTTTATATGCTTGCACTCATATGTGTAGTATTTTGTATTATTTATCATATACACGAGCTAACACATTTGTCTTTTTAAGTTATTTTTCTTTGTCAGGTACTCAAAACTAATCTGTGTTGAGAAAATGGCAGAACATTCATACTTCACGAGAGCCAAAGATTCCAAAGGTTCCTTCTCTGATCAAAGTTTGTCAAAAAGCAAAGAAAAAGTGGTTGAAAATATTGAGATTACTAAATTGACCAAAACCAATATAAATGACCCTATCACTGCTGAACCAAACAAGTTGATTGCACAATTGTTCCAACAAATTGCTGAAATGAGCGTTAAAATGGATAAAACCCTAGATTTGACAAACTTGGCTATTGTTGCCAACACTCCTACTCCAGACAACATAAGGCCTCCACTTCATTTTCCTATTTCAAATCCAACCTCCGAACGTTTTTCAAACAATTCAACCACCGCTACAAATCAAAAACCTCTCATTATCGACTTAACCACCCATAACCCATATTAAGCTAGCTCCACATGCCAAAAGTACCTACTCCTCAAAATCCAAACATCAACAATCTTGTCATCAAATTCCTACTCCAATTGTCCAAAACTCACCTACCACTCAACCCATACCTCTAAAAATCATTTTCATCTTCCAATATTGCCAAAATTATACCTTGCCTCTACTACACATTTTAACTCCATCATTGTGAGAAGAATACGAAGGAGAAGGAGTGGAGGGTCAAATGGGAAGGCTGAGCAAAGCATTAGAGATGAAGTTATGAATGAAATAAAGGACTTTCAATACATCACAGACATTGTAGGATTGCATTATGAAGATTTGTGCATTCATCCACATTTGGAGATTTCGGAAGGTTTTAAGTACCAAAATTTGATACTTTTAGTGAAGTTGGGAATCCTTTGACTAATTTGAGGTCTTATTGTGATCAACTTATTGGATTTGAGAAATATGAGGCTTTGTTGATGCGACTCTTTAGTCGAAATCTAAAAGGAGAAGCTTTGAAATGATATATTTCTAAAGAAATAAATCAGTGGCCAAGTTGGAATATTTTGGATAAATACTTCATCGAAAGGTTTGGTTACAATTTAGAATTCATTCTTGATCGATACTCTTTGGAGAGAATCAAACAGAGGTCTTGTGAAAGTTATCGATAATATGCCTACCATTGGAGAAGAGAGGCTGCAAGCGTTATGCCTCCAATGATCGGGAAGAAAATTACTAAAGTTTTCTTGCGCATTCAAGAGACAGAGTACTACAATAGAATGTTGCTTAGTTTGGGAGGCAAATTCATTGAGATAGACAAAATTGGTAAAAATATTGAGGACGGTCTCAAGACCGGAAAAATTAGCGAAATGACTCCCCAAGATGAATGATGAGGTTCTATGTTAAAGGCTATTCTCACATACACACACTTATACACTCATGAATGAAGAATGAATGAAGTTTTTATGACTATGTTTATGAAGAAATGTTGATTGAAAGGCTATTCTCAATTGTACACTAATGAATGAATGTAGACTTTGAGATGGATAATCATCTGTAAGATGAGGCAGAGTGTCTAGTAGCAATCTCTATATCCCTTCATAATGAATGAATATGGGATTGGGGATGGACTTTCATTCGTAAGATGAGGCGGAGTGTCTGGTAATCTATATATACCTTTCTAATGAATGCATGTGGGATTTGAGACGGACGCTCATCCGTAAGATGAGGCGGAGTGTCTAGTTGAAATTTCTATATCCCATCCTAATGAGTGTGGGGTTTGAGATGTATGCTCTTATGTAAGATGAGGCTGATGTATAGTAATCATCTCAATATCCCTTTGAGCTATCCAATGAATGAATGTTGGGATGGGATTGATACTCATCCATGAGTTGAGGTGGGGTATCTAGTAGCAAACCTAAAAGATGGATACTCATCCGTAAATTGAGACGGAGTGTCTAGTAACAATCTCAATATCCCTTTGAGCTATCCAATGAATGAATGTTGGGATGGTATGGATACTCTTTCATGAGTTGAGGCGGGGTATCTAGTAGCAATCCTATGAATATGTGCTCATCCGTATGTGAGGGGGAGTATCTAGTTATAATTTTTTCTCTTGATGATGAACTAAAGAATAAAATACTCTATGGGAATGTAGGCTAAGCACCGAGTGGATATTGAATTAGATGGGTACTCATCCATGATTTGAGGCGGGGTACCTAGTAGCAATCTCTTGGGGTGGATGCCCATCCACGAGTAGAGGCGAGGTATCTAGTAGAAACCTCCTTATCCCATAACTATGTGCCCATATAGTTCTAGTTAGTGTATTTACTTAAGCTAGACAGTGTGAGGATTTATAACATTGGATTCATGATCTAGATCTCATGGTATATGTTGTTTAAGCATTTATTCCCATCATGTAAGATGTGCATTTTAGTCTCTTGATAAGTTCTATGAAGTGTGGTGACAGTATGGAATGTCATCCATGCATTGCACGAGTAGGCTTTGAGAGGGCTATAGCGAGTTCTCTAAGGTATTAATGATAAATGAATGAACGTGTCCTTAATGAATGAAAGTGTTCCAAATGAAGCTAATGAAGAATGTTGGCTTAAAGTCTTAATGAGATTATGCATGCTTTGCTTGGACTGTGTTTATACTTTACTTTCCTTGTCTTGGATTAATGACTATGAATGTGCCTTGTCTATGGTGTATCAAATGAGTACTTAGTGTGAGTAGTAGTATGGGATGCTACTGATACATTGCACAAGTATGACTTAAAGTTGTCTTAGATGATGGTCCCAATGTGACGTTATGACTTATGTAATGTTTATGTCTCTTATAAATAAGTATTGTGTAAAGACTGAAAGGTTGAATGGTAAGTTTGCTTTTGGTGACCTTAAGGTGGTGCCTAGTCTGGATGGTGGTGTGGGATGCCATTCTTACATTGCACAAGGTATATCTTGAGGGAGACTTGAGGTGAAGGTAATAGTTCATGTGTTGATTATGTTCCAATGTTGAGATATGATTTGTATGTGGGTTATATTTGGATAGTATGTCTATTGTGCTTATATTCATGAAGTTTTTATCAAAATGGCACATACATGACTTTCAAACCAAATGTCCCTTTTAAAGCATATTTTTGCATGGTCATCATACTTGGTGCATTTTTGTGTGCTAACCCATATTTCTCCATGTTTTTACTATAAGTGTAGGTCCTAGAAAGGGATTGATCTAGCTAGATTGAAGTGCTTGGATTATTATTCTCTAAGACTTGGTATGACCTCATGGATTTGAGGACGAGAGATTTTATGTTTCCTTTTATTCATGTTATAGACAATTATAATCTTTTCGATTGTAAAGGGTCATGTCCTTACTCTAGTTTTCAAGTCATTATGTAGATTCCATGTGAGACTTAGACTTCCGCCGTGTATTTTCAAGTATTTCCTTTAAGTGAAGTTTGATATTTTTGATTTAAATGAGTTTTAGTTCCGCCTATTTCTATATCGAATGTAATGAAAGACTATGAGGCTTGTATCAAGCTCTCTATAGTCTTATATGCCGTGTCATGCCTAGGGGGTTCTCTCAGGATGTGACACGTTAGTACCCGCGTCGTCCCTTTTTCCCCCTTTTGCAGAAGTCACAACTTTTTCCCATTTTTCACTAATGGTCTTGGAAAATAGGAAAGGAAATTTAAATTTTCTCTTGAAGTTTTCCAAGGGATCCCCTCAAAATCGCTTCATTTCCCCCCTATAAATAGCTCTTTACACTCAAGTGATTGGGAGAGGTTTTGAGTTTGGTTCTTTGGCAATAGTCGTTTTACACTTAAGAATTTTGTATTTAGATCTTTGATTCTAAGTTCTGAGAAGGTCTCTGCTCATATTTTCTTGGCTTGCAATTCACATTCGAATTTTGTGGTGGAAGTTTCTTCGAGTAGCTCGTTTGTCCTAGTCGCTACCCAGAAAAAAGGTAAACAACTTTTCTCTACTTCACTATTTTATACTCTTGTTCTGTAATGTTTAAAACTTCATGTTCCCTCGATGTTTTATTTTTTTAAGATTTCTTATTTTTATCTATTTTCTTGTTTGAGCCTTGATACAAATCCATTAACGCAAGCCTAGTTATTTTTTGTTTGAACATGTATATCTTGCTCGCTTGGTAATATTAGCGCTATTGAAACTTTATTTTCTTGTAAATATGGTTCGTAGGTGTTTTGATGATCCTCAAAAATGTAGGGACCAGGTCCCTGTCACAGTCTCTCCTTCTGATGCATAATGGGGTACAACTATAAACTTGTCCTGTCAGTGGTTGGTGAGGCGCCAACGTACTGAACCAATCAGAATGGAAGAGGTTGTCTGTCCAACGATTAATGAATCTTTATGGTTGATACTTTCAACATGAAAAACAACATATTAAGTTCATTCATTTAAAAAGACGAAGATAGTCAGCAAGTCTTTGTCAAAGAACTCAAGCATCAATGAACGCAACAAGGAACCTAGTCCAAATGTGTATGTGAAAATGACGAAAAGACATCTGTCAAAAGGCTACCAACTCTAATGTGGTTGGTGCAAAACTTTTGAAAACAACAGGCTCTCATCCAATGGCCTTGTCCCAAGGATTTGTGTTCATTTTGATATAGTCTCTTCTACCTCAACACAAACTCATATTTTGGCAAAAAAAAGTTTTGGATTTTAGAAAAACCAAAAGCTCAAAAGCAAAGGCCATCTTCAAGAAGTATTATCCTCCAGAGCAACATGAACGTGATAGAGCTGCAAGTTATCTAGTTGTCTTAGGAT
Organism: Solanum sitiens; assembly: GCA_016801875.1. Taxonomy (NCBI): domain Eukaryota; kingdom Viridiplantae; phylum Streptophyta; class Magnoliopsida; order Solanales; family Solanaceae; genus Solanum; species Solanum sitiens. Next base: position 1,095,217 of record JABWTJ010000012.1, on the reverse strand, counting down.
TATATATTACTTGCTTATATTGTAAATCAATTCCTAATCTATAAAGAATTCAGATATTTTGTTTCTGTTTCTAAAAGTTTAAGTCATCTAGAGTTAGGTGATTTAGTGGGAGACGTTGTTATTGCTTAGTCAAAATCTAAATTGTCTAGAGGGTGGTGTTTTAGTAGGCAACCTGTGTGTTTCTTATCAATTTCTAAGTCATCTATAGTTAGGTGGTTTAGTGGGCAACCTGTGTGTTTCTTAGTCAAATTCTAAATTATCTAGAGTTAGGTGGTTTAGTGAGTGTGTGATATTTGCTTAGAAAAGTCTAAGTTATGTAGGGGTGATATCTTAGTGGGCAATGTGGTATCTTCTTAGGCTCAGTAAGTAATAAAGTTATTACTTAATTGCGAGCTTAATAACTTTTTCTCACTTCGGTTGTAACTAGGTTTCACATTTTCTGGAAGAGATTAGTGGAAACAATTGAAAATTCAGTGTGACAGGTAGTGACTTATTCCCTTGAGCAAGGAGGTTTCCACGTCAACTGCTTGTGTCGTCTTTTCTTCATTGTTCTCTTTATTACTATTCTTGTTGAGTCAAGGGACCTGGTCCATTGACTAAATGTGGACGCATACATCTTATCAATTGGTATTAGAGTGGGGGCTCTCTAACTAGTTAACACCAAGAGAGATTCTTGTGGAAAGATGGTTGCTCTACTGAACAGAAATCAAGAAGTAGACAGAAAGAAGGAGAGGTCAATAGTGCTAAAGGTATCTCAAAGTGATGCTCCAGAAGATTAAGATGAGATGACTTATTTGACTAAACGTTTTCAAAAAATAGTCAAAAAACATGTAGAGTTTCAAAATAAGGGAAACTCTAACAGAACAAGAAAGGTAAACAACCTCTGTCATAAGTGCTCAGGCTTATGAATGACTCTCAGAGCCACAAGTAAGAATGTCAAGACCTCAAAAAAAGGCGACGAGACCAGATCCCTGACAATGCTAAGGAAAAGACTAATGTTGATCGGTTGGTGAAGAAAGTCCTTGCAGTATAGGAAAACGCCTCTAGTGATTCTGAAGATGAGATGCACAGAAACATGATGGTCTCATCCTCAAGGGCAATGACAAACAGTCGGATCCGATTAATGAAGCTAATCGGAAGAAAGATGCAAAAAAGGACAAATCACTTGCTCTCAAGGTGTCACAAAGTGAAGTACCTGAAATAAATGAGAACATGGGCTATATCACTTGACGATTTCAAAAAATTGTGAGAAAACGTGGAGCTCTCATGAAGAAAGAAATCTTGACAAGACTAAAATCTCAAATGATATGTGTTTTAAGTGTGGTGAACCATACCACATCATTAGAGACTACCCTATGCACAATGGTGAGCACAAAAAATATTTCAAGTTCGGAGGAGACAAGAACAAAAGCAGGGACCATGTCTGTGACAAGTCAAGTAGAAGAGAAACTGTTTATCATGTTGTGAAAAATGCTCTTGCTATATCGGGTAATTTCTCAAGTGACTCAGAAGATTCAGAACATTCTAAAGATGCATCCATGCTTGCAGTCAAAGATGATGAAGATGTGTTTGATGCCATGTTTGCTTTCATGGCAAAGTCAGATGATGAAGATGTTAATGAAAATGTAACTTTATTTGACTTCAAGCAAAATGTGAATGTCTTTTCCATTAGAAAATAAGAAAGCTAGTTGTTGTACTCATTGATTCAATCAGTGATCTAACTACTAAAAATGATATATTGAACAATAGCTTAGACATCTTTCAAGATGAAAAAATTGCGATAGTTACCCAAATATCTGATATTGAAAAACAAATGGTCTTTCTAGAAGCTAAAAATCTAGAACTGACGGAAATGATAAAAATGGTGACTATTACAATTTCTAAAGGAAAGAACGAGGACAACAGCTTACAGCTGAAGCTTTAAAATAAGCTGCAAACTACTGAAATGAAGATGAATTTGGCTCTAGAAAGAAATTTAGTGTTGGAGAGGGACCTAGTCTATGTGAAAGAGGAACTGGACAAATCCCTCAAACAAACCACTTCCTCTAAAATATTTATCAATGTAATCAGCCAGGTTAACAACAGTAGAAGAGGGGTGGGTTGTGAGAATATAGATTCCCCATACAATCCTCACACCAAAAGTAATGTTGTTGGTGAAAATCTGCTATGTTTGCACTGCGGGCGAAGTTGTTATCTGAAAATGGAGTGTCTATCTTAGAAGAGAAGCCCAGAAAGTTCTTCAAATTATTAAAAACAGAGGAACAGACAGAAGAAGAGGCCTAGTACTGCCTCTGGTCCTATGTTGAAGAAAATTGGTCTGCCTCCCTTGACAAAAGATTTTCTTATCACTCTGTTATATGCTTACTTGGAACTCTTTCTCAAATAGGTTCCCAAAACAAACAAGTGATTTTCTATGCAATTGAGAGGAGGTAGTATCGAACAGTGTTGGTTTATGAATAGTACATGCTCAAAGCACATGACAGAAAACAAAAAAAAACTCCTCTCTCTCAAGACACTTCAAGATGGAGGTGTCTCTTTTGGAAATGGTAAATAGTGATACATTCTTGGTGTAGGCAGAACTTGAAAGTCTGTGGAATACTCTTTTGAAGTTGTGTACTAGGTCAATGAGTTGAAGTACAATCTTCCAAGTGTTTCACGGATTTGTGATAAATAAAATTAAGTTAAACTATTATAAGATAAATGGGTGGTCACATCTTGATCTCCCGGATGATGATGCTGACAAGAAGGAGATTTAAGAACATGTAATGATGATCTAAACACTGCTCGTTGTAACATTCTAACTTTCCTTAGCAGTCAAGGTGAGAATTCTGATCTATGATGTATGAGACTTAGTCATGTGAGGTCTTCTCTATGAATAAACTTGTGTTAGGGGACTTGGTCCATCGTCTGCCCAAAATAAAATTTGCACATGATAAAGTTTGTGATACTTGCGTTAAAAAATGTAAATCAGACTATCCTTCAAATGGAATAAGCACACTTCTAATCTTCCGAAGAATGTTCCAGCTGAAGTGGTGAATAATGCATGTTCTTGTGACCAAAAGGATGATATTGGGAAGATCAATCCAAATAATGATAAAAAATTATTTGTGGAATGGTCCTCCATTAGCAAGGCTTATCTAGTCTATAAAAAATGTGTGAATTAAAAAAAGATGTTAATGTGGTTTTTATGAGTCTAGAAGAATTGAGAAGTTGCAAAACAAAGAACATTCTGAGATGGAAGAGCTGCTTCATATTTACAGAGATAGTCTAAATAGTTATCTTGCTAAAGAATATCCTCTTCATGAATCTAACAATCTCAAAGAAGCTAATGCAAATGATGAACCTGATGAGGGACCTGGTCCAGTAAATAATTCTGAACAAAGATGATGCAGTTCCAATTGATAATGTGAATTGTGAAGGTGAGAATGCAAAAGTTGATCAAGCTTATTTTGAAAGAATCAAAGTATATCACTCGGTTCCTGAAAATTTTACTGGTTATCCAAGTTCCTCTTCAACAATGGTTTCAAAAGAGGTAAAATCAACAAAATCCTCTTTTTGAAATCACAAGGAAATGACTTACTGACTATTCAAGTATACATCGACGATATCATCTTTGAAGCAACTTCTAAGGTATTGGGTTAAGAGTTTGTTGCACTCATGAGTAGTGAGTTGTGAAGTGAGCATGATGGAATAATTAAATTTCTTTGTCGAATTACATTTGAAAGTTGCTCAAAAAATCCTAAGACATTTGAAGAAGACATGGACCTGGTTCAATTTTGTCCATTAGGAGACTTTTTGACTTGGAGGAACAAGGTGATAATGATCATGATGGACATCTAGTTGGTAGAAAGAGTACCTCATGAATGGTTGTTATAGGCTAATCTCACATTCATTGGGAACTAAAAGGCAAGATTCAGTTGCTCTTTCAACAACCGAGGCAGAGTATGTAGCAAGTGAAGCTTGAAGTGGTCAAATCTTGTAGATCAAGCAACATCTTGAAGCTCTTAGAAGAACTGTATGAGATAATCAAGTTGAAGTTGGGAATGCTGAAACTTTCTTGAGCGGATCTTGCCTTAAATAAATAAACTCTCTCATGACTATGCAAAGGGAATGGGTATCCTTGCTTTTCAGTGTGTACGTATGTTATTAAGTCTCATCCTTTTATAGGTATACACACATGGTAAAAGGGATGAAGGAAAAGGGAGGTCAGGACAAATCTTGGCAATAACGTTCAAATTACAAAGAGGGACTCGGTCCGTTCTCGAATGTTAGCACTCTTAACATTGCATTTTGAATTATGCATGAGAACTGCTGCAATTGCCACATGTCTGTCATTCAGGTATCTGATCATTGTTCAATCTTTTGAATACCAAGATGACACTTGCCTCCACATGATACACCCTTCTACTTCTCTTATACTCTATATGTCTTTCCATATACCTAGAAAACTCAAATTCCCTTCCAAAATTCAGAAATACTCAAAAACCTCTTTTCTCCTCTATCAGAAACACTTCAAATGCTTAAACCCTTTGTTCCTATTGGAGAATTTTCAGTTAAGAAATTTTTGACTGTGAAGAGGGACCAGTTCCAATAAGCAAAAAGAAGAAGGTGGAAAAGATGAAGATAAAAAAGGAAAAGGCTGATAGTCTTAGAACTCAAATATGTTGAATAGGAGGATGTCTGACTTAAAAAAAAAGATAACAAAATGGAAATGAAAAAAATATATGAAATGGTACCTTAATTATTGATCTATTCATCTAGAGACCTTGAGTAAGTTTAATATTACTAATCTTCTGTTATGAGAAATTTAGGCTTGATATGAAAGCTATGAAAGTTGCTCCTACTAACATGAATACTAACATACTTTGTTTGAAGGCTTAACTACTGGGGGAAAATCAGAGTGACAGAGTTTAAAAAAGGAATAAAAATAATTATGGCAGCAAAGCATGTTGAACTTAAAGAGAAGCTTCTAAAAAATCATGCTAAGCCATATGTTCTACTAATTCTATTCTTTCCATTCCTTGCTTCTAAGTCATCCCCTTTCTCCCTAAATTCCCGTGTCAGTGTTCATTTTTTTTTATTATCAAAACTCATTGAGTATTTCCTTGGTTCTTATTCGTAATATTATTTTCAATGCTTTGATTGCTAATCTTTTATTTTTGAATGAAAAATTCCTTGTTTCTACTGACTTGTCTCATTACTTTATGCATTTTTACTCATGCTCAGTGTTGCCGAAGTGACCATGAATTTGGTTGAACTACATTTCTGGTAACCTGGTTTACTGCTTTAACACTTTTTATGATATCAAAAGGGAGAAAATTTTTAAGGTATGAGATCAATGATTTACTACTTGAAGAGGACATGGTCATGCAATAGGGGGAATCATGAAGCTACTTGAAGAGGACATGATCATGCCGATAGGGGGAATCAATGTTACTTAAAAAAGACATGGTTATTTGGCTGATAAGGGGAAGAAGTATTGAACCAGTTTGTCATCATCAAAAAAGGGGAAAACTCTATTTTGTTGATGATGAAAAGTTTTGATGATTTCAATCCCTTGTTGATAGGGGAACTGGTGAAAGGGAACTGGTCAATAAGTCTGTTATAATCAAAAAAGGGAAAAATATAATTTTTGGAGCTAATTTTAAGTTTTGATGATTTAACAAACTTATGAATTTAACAAGGGACTAGATCCTTGTTATTGGGACTAATGATGAGGCAAATTAATGAATAAATTCAATGTGAGGAACATTTGTACGTCATCATCAAAAAGGGGGAAAATGCTGTATTCTAGGTATTTTGATGATCCTCACAAATCCAGAATCTAACCAGGGACCACCAAATCCACGAAATGGTCCTCTGGTATTGTGACTGATGAAATGGGAAGTGAATGAATAAACTCAACATGAGAAATATTTGTGTGTCTTCATAAAAAATGAGAAAAATGTTATCTTCTAGGTGTTTTGATGATCCTCACTAATGTAGGGACTAGGTCCCTAGTAGAGTTCTCTCCATCAGAGTTCTCTCCATCTGATGCATAATGGGGTACAACTGTAAAACTGTCCTGTCAATGGTAGGTGAGGCACCAACGTACTGAACCAATCACAATGGAAGTTGTTTTTTGTTCAACAGTTAATAACTCTTTATGGTTGATACTTTAAACATGAAAAATAACATATTAAGTTCATTCATTCAAAAAGATGAAGAAAGTGAGCAAATCTTTATACTCAAGTATCAAAGAATGCAACAAGGGACCTGGTCCCGAAAAGTGCGTATGTGAAAATGCCTGATATGGTTGGTGCATAACTTTTGAGAAAAACATGCTCTCAGTTAATGGCCTTGTCCCAAAGGTTTGTGTTCATTTTGATATAGTCTCTACTCTCTCAACACAAACTCAAGTTTTGGTAAACAAATTTTGGATTTCAGAAAATCCAAAAGCTGAAGAAGCAAAAGCCATCTTCACGAAGTATTATCCTCAAAAGCAACAGAGACCTAATAGAGTTGAAAGTTATCTAGTTGTATTAAGAGTATATCTTCCGTGCTTGCATTGTAAATCTGTTCCTAATCTATAAAGGATTCAAATATTTTGTTTTGGTTTTTAAAAGTCTAAGTCATCTGGAGTTAGGTGATTTAGTGGGCAATATTGTTGTTGCTTAGTCAACATCTAAATCGTCCATGGGGTGGTGGTTTAGTGGGCAACCTGTGTGTTGTTTAGTCAAATTCTAAACCATCTACTGTTAGGTGGTTTAGTAGGGTAGTGTGGTATCTGCTTAGGCTTACTAAGTAATAGAGTTATTACTTAGCTGTGAGATTAATAACTTCTTCTCACTTTGGTTGTAACTGGGTTTCACTGTTGCTTGAAGTGATTAGTGGAAACAGTTGAAACCTGTGTGACAAGTCGTAGTTTTACTTCCTTGAGAAAGGAGGTTTCCATGTAAATTGCTTGTGTCGTCTTCTGTTCATCGTTTACTCTTTATTACTGTTCTTGTCAAGGGACGTGGTCCATTGACCGATAGAGGGCGCATACATCTTATCTGATTTGTATCATGAATATGCATTCAGCTCAAACTGTCATATTGTGATCCATTTTCATTCTTAAATGGCATGTTGTCGCAACTAACAACCTATTTTTTATTTAAGTTAAGATTGCCTCATACCCATGACATTATAGTATGACTGAGACCCCCTCTCATAATCAACTTCATATTTGTGTTGATAGAATATGGTGTTAAAAGTTTTTTGGTTCATACTTTAGATTTTATTCTCATACAGTGTGACTTGATGTTAAAAATGATCAGAGATCATTGTATACATATGATTTGATAATATAAGTTAGTTTCTGTTACATCTTTATAGTATTGTAAGCTATCTTTCTCACTTTCTAGAATAAATAATAAGCATTACTTGCTGCTCGTATGAATTTTGGTATTTATATTTGTTTTAGCTTAACTTGTCAAACATATAGATAGATTAAATTCTTGGTTCTCGATGTGTTCAGTAATATGTCTTTTATCTGTAGTTACATCGAAGCATAATTATTGTCCATTTTATAAGAAGATGTCTTTAGCTCTAGTTAGTTACTTTTAAAATAAAAAAAAATCAGTATGCATGTTAGTACACTTAACCAAATTAATTCTTATTTGCTTACTTGCATGTTCAGTTAATTGCTTTTAACTTTTTTTTTCTAACCTTGGCATAAGATCTTGTCACCTCTCTCATATCACTCTCCTCTACTATGCTATTTCATACTTCGAATATTATAATCATGCTTTTTCAGCTTTTATGTTTGGATTGGGGTGCATATTGCAATTTATATTTATGCTTTGTTAGAAATCAACTACTTAAATGTTATATGCGGCCGAGTATATTCAGTTTAATTCTTCTCCTTTACTTTGTTTACATGTACATTGCCCGAGTCTATTTGAATCTAATCCTTGCATTTCTGTGTTGAATCCCTCTATACTCAGCCCCTGGTATTTTCTACGATGAAAGTTGATATATGCTGTGAGGGAGGCAAAAAAGGTCCCTATAAGCTGTTGCAGGTCTGGAAAGCAAGAAATGGAGCAGATATACGAGATGTATACACTGATATACATCAAATGTACACAAAAATAGAAATTGAGCCTAAGCCCAATAGCAGCACTAAGTCTGGCACAAAAAAGGGCCCACATTCAATCTCTCCTTTACTCTTAAATGATTTGATTGTTATTATTTATTGTTTTTTTTTATTAACTCTAACTTTAAAATTATTTATTAATTTAATTAAATTCCCCCAAATGAACTATATTCTTTATGTTAGTGTATAGGGAAAATACATAAAAAAAAACCCTAAACTTGACAACAAAAGTTACTTTAACCCTTAAACTACACGGCTGTTTAAATACCGCCCTTAACATTTTTCAAGTGATTTAAACACTCCCTAAGGGATGACATGACAAAGAGAGTGAGTGTACTCTCCTTAAAGCACGTGAAAAAAGAAATATTTTTTTGAATCTTTCTAAAGTCTTACACATGACCTTTTTTATTAGTCAATATAAAATTAATATTTTAAATAGTTTTTCTTGATATATTAACTCTCTAAAATATGTAATTTTATTTTATTTAGAGGTATATAGAATTAGTGGATTCCCCTTTAAATTTCTATATTTTTTTTCTTTTCATTTTGCTGTCTTCCTCAATACACCTTTTTATCCATTGAAACACCTCCTCCACTTCCTCCTACTTCAAAAAAAATATTTTTTATTTTACTAGTCCTTTACATATCCGTAAAATTCAATACCAAAGTTATTTCTTGACGTTGATTTCCTCTATTTAAATGTGTCGATTTGATAAATGTAAACTTTCTTAAATTTTGAGTAACCCATTTTGATTTCTAGATCTATTAATATATTTCTCATAGAATTTATATTTTTTTTATCAACTTTCTTATGCAATATTAATTTCTTATTTGAGTTGTCAATAAAAACTTGGCTTTCAAAAAGAAATCATTCTTCAAAAGGTAAATTCGTGTAGTGGGTTCGAAGAAGATAATGTGAATATTATAGTGAATTTTTTCATTCTAGTTATTTTAAAAAATTGTTGAATAGTGAATATGAAGAAAAGTAAGTATTGAAGGTTTAAATGGTGAACAACAAGGTACAAGAAAGAGAGGGGTATGCATTTATAAATTAATTAATTGATATAATCAATCTTAAAAAGTGTTTAATTAAAAATAGTGAATAAGTAAGAAAATACTAAAAATTAATGATGTGGTACCAACATGGTTATGATACGGCGCTTACATGGTTATGATGTGGCGGGTGATAGTGGTGTTATAGTCTCAGGGTGGAAAAAATTCACTTCGAAGATGATGGGCGCGGGGGGAGGGGGGGTATTTAAATGCATGTGTAGTTTAAGTACTAAAGTAAGTTTTGTTGCCAAGTTTAGTTTTCTTTTCTTTATGTATTTTCTCTAGTTTATATAATTCATTTTTATCAACTCTTATACTTTTATTGAATATCTCTAATCAAAACTTTTTACTTATTCTTCGATTAGTTTGAAATATTTTTCATGCTTTAATTTACCAAATTGGTTCAAATGATTATTTTAAAAATGATTCAAAAATAAATTTTAATTAATCTAGTTTTGTTAAAATTCTATTCGCTTATAATTAATTTCAAATATTCTTATTAAGATCCTCTTGTTTTAAAAAATAAATTAAAATAATTCTTTGTTTAACTATTCTTTCAACTTAACATTGTAAATTTTTATTTTTCATGTTAAATCATTTTTTTTAAAAGTAAAATATTTAACCAAGTCGTAGAAAAATCGCGTTTTAGCGGGAGCTTCAAATGCCTTAAAAACCTTCTTGACGCGTAATTAGAATCTTTTACCTATTTTCTCTAATTTTTAAAGACTTAATATTTTAGAGTCTTTTTAAATTATAAGTTTTCTTAATTTCTTTAAAAAATTAAGCGACTACTGTTTTCTAAGCATTCTTCTTAAATTCTTTTATACTTAGAACATTTCCAAAAATGATTTTTCTAAAGACAGTAAATCACGGCATAACAGAAATGACAACTCTACTGGGGAATGAATGTGTTCTAACCTTAAAATTGACTTATTTGGTTATTTGTTTAATTGCATACTTGTTTCAATTCTTGTAAATTATGCATCAACTCCGCCAAACGATAAATATTTTGCATTAGAAAAAAGACGGTTACGTGTCTTTCCACGGCTGTCCTTCAGAAAAGCACCTTTGAATTCTTTTGAAGTGATAAATGAATAGTTGACTTATGGTCATCCAACGTCGTTTATTATACTTCACCCTGTAGTTTGTCCAACTCAGGTACCAGGTGTTGTCTCAAAACCAACTCTTAGTCAACTAGCATCAAACAAAACAAAATCTCTTTTAGCGCATTGAACTAAGATGACCCAACACCCAAGGCGTGTCGGGCCCATTAGAGAGACCACCTTGAGTCTAAAACAACCGACGACCTAAACAGACGATCATACGTATGTGATTAAATTTCAAGGATGTATACGTCGTTTTGCAAACCATTGTCTGTCAGGGTTGAAAGTTTATTTAAATTAGTTTACTTTAGTTAAAAAGGAAGCTCTTTATGAGTTATCATTGCATCCAAAGACATGGATATCCAGAGATTACAAGAAGTTCAAGAAGAAGGACATTTCATGGAGGCATAGTTTAGGGTTGTACCCCTCGTGGGACTGATTATTTGTATCCCTTTTCCCTATTATGTATCCCCATGCAGTTATTAATAAAATTTGTATTAATTTGGGTTTCGGGACAATGACATGTTTCAAATGACGTTATTCATCCTTTGAATAGTTAGGCCTACCTTTGACATAAAAGGGTCACATATCTGTTTAGAATGCACAATAACTGTTTATGTGTTATAACTGTTTATGTGAATATGTTGCTTTATTGAGAAATATTCTAGCTAATACCTCTTCGAATGGTTTTGTAATTCCTTAGCACTATAAAGTCACTATCCAAAGTGTGTCCAAATACCCTTTGAGTCTTTAGTTTCCCTAAAAAATTTGAACTTCATCTTTCAAATCTTTACTTTCTCACGTCAGAAAATGGTTAACCCTCTATATTAACTCAAAAAAAGATTCAAATAGGTCGAATTACTTAGGACCTGAATTCTCCTCCATGAGATACGTAGACAACCTTTCAAGGCTTGGTCCCCATCTTTAAATTTTTTTATTTTTTTCCCGCTCTCCCAAGCAAATTGGAGTTTCCCCTCACTCGAAAATAAAAAATATGTCAATTAAAGACACAAAAGGCAATTGACTCCACACAAGTCAACTTTTCTGATTCACTAATCCTAAAATCAAATAGACAAACTATTGTCTATTTAGTCATTTTCCTATTTCTTTTTCTATTTCTATGGGTTGAATTATCTTCAACTAAAACAATTTTATATGCTTGCACTCATATGTGTAGTATTTTGTATTATTTATCATATACACGAGCTAACACATTTGTCTTTTTAAGTTATTTTTCTTTGTCAGGTACTCAAAACTAATCTGTGTTGAGAAAATGGCAGAACATTCATACTTCACGAGAGCCAAAGATTCCAAAGGTTCCTTCTCTGATCAAAGTTTGTCAAAAAGCAAAGAAAAAGTGGTTGAAAATATTGAGATTACTAAATTGACCAAAACCAATATAAATGACCCTATCACTGCTGAACCAAACAAGTTGATTGCACAATTGTTCCAACAAATTGCTGAAATGAGCGTTAAAATGGATAAAACCCTAGATTTGACAAACTTGGCTATTGTTGCCAACACTCCTACTCCAGACAACATAAGGCCTCCACTTCATTTTCCTATTTCAAATCCAACCTCCGAACGTTTTTCAAACAATTCAACCACCGCTACAAATCAAAAACCTCTCATTATCGACTTAACCACCCATAACCCATATTAAGCTAGCTCCACATGCCAAAAGTACCTACTCCTCAAAATCCAAACATCAACAATCTTGTCATCAAATTCCTACTCCAATTGTCCAAAACTCACCTACCACTCAACCCATACCTCTAAAAATCATTTTCATCTTCCAATATTGCCAAAATTATACCTTGCCTCTACTACACATTTTAACTCCATCATTGTGAGAAGAATACGAAGGAGAAGGAGTGGAGGGTCAAATGGGAAGGCTGAGCAAAGCATTAGAGATGAAGTTATGAATGAAATAAAGGACTTTCAATACATCACAGACATTGTAGGATTGCATTATGAAGATTTGTGCATTCATCCACATTTGGAGATTTCGGAAGGTTTTAAGTACCAAAATTTGATACTTTTAGTGAAGTTGGGAATCCTTTGACTAATTTGAGGTCTTATTGTGATCAACTTATTGGATTTGAGAAATATGAGGCTTTGTTGATGCGACTCTTTAGTCAAAATCTAAAAGGAGAAGCTTTGAAATGATATATTTCTAAAGAAATAAATCAGTGGCCAAGTTGGAATATTTTGGATAAATACTTCATCGAAAGGTTTGGTTACAATTTAGAATTCATTATTGATCGATAATCTTTGGAGAGAATCAAAAAGAGGTCTTGTGAAGTTATCGATAATATGCCTACCATTGGAGAAGAGAGGCTGCAAGCGTTATGCCTCCAATGATCGGGAAGAAAATTACTAAAGTTTTCTTGCGCATTCAAGAGACAGAGTACTACAATAGAATGTTGCTTAGTTTGGGAGGGAAATTCATTGAGATAGACAAAATTGGTAAAACTATTGAGGACGGTCTCAAGACCGGAAAAATTAGCGAAATGACTCCCCAAGATGAGTCATCGAAAGGCTAAAGACTATTGGTGAAACTATTGAATCATAAAATTTGGGACTTAATTGATCAAGTAATTATCACTCTTCAAGCTGTCATATCTGATGTCAATAGTGATTCACTCTCGAATCATGGGGGGTCTAATGTTAACATGGTCGAGGTCAAAGAAATTGGTGTATGGATAAATTTATAATTTCAAAAATCCTTGATAACCTTGAGAAAGTTCTAGCTTCCTTAATCATAGTTGAGAAATCCAACTTTGTGATCATGGCACTGCATAATGCATTTGATTTAGTGCCAAATGATTGTCAGAACATGAAGGAGGTTAATCATGTATCACCAAAATCTTTGCCTCATTTGTATCATTCTTTTGTGGTATAAGAATATAACAATCTCAGAGAAGGAACCAGCGTCTTCTTGAAAAAGGTGACATTGTGCTGGGGGAATTAATCGAGACATTAAGCATACGACATGCCGAGCCAATGGAGCAAGTTCTCAATTGGGCTTCCACACCTCTCTTGATTCCTCGCTCATCTTGGTAGACAAAGATGAATTTTATTTCATTCCTAAAATTAGTAGTAGTTCGAATCAGGCTTGGGACCCACCTTTTATGTCATTATACTTAAGTATGTTTTAATTTCCCTCGCAATGTTCTGGAAAAAACAAAATGGCCCATGGTTAGGTCCAAAGTTTGAATTTTCTTATTTTCAATGAATGCCTCTTCTATTGCGAAAATTTATTCCACTTGTTTTAATTTTTCTATCTAACAATCTTTGTGTTTGTTTTTGTAAAAATAATTTTAAATCTATCAAAATCATTTCATGTCACAAATTTAACGAACAAATGAGGTAGATGCCGATGTTCTTAAAGAGTATGATGAGTACATCATGAGATCTGAATACATTTCCAAAGAATTAAAATAGCTCGAGAATGAGGATAAGTCAAATTTGGATGACACATAAAAGGATGATTGTGTCAAAGAGACTAGAATGTATTTGACATAAGCTCGGAAAAGAGAACTCAACAACTTACTTAGGCAATACATTAATACATGTGTTGGGTGACATTCCATGGTTGATCATAAACATTCATCTCAAGTGGCCAATCGACTCAAGTGCTATCAAGCGCTATTGTGTCTGAAGATTCATAACTTCTTTTATTTTCTTTCCGGTAATCGCATAATTTATTTGTTATCGTCTTATGTTTATAGTTAGAAATTATCCTTTGTATTTGAACTACGTTCGACCTGAATTCTCAAGAGTGAAATACATAGGTGGCCTATATAGGCCTCATTAAATTCCTTAACAAAATTTCTTAAATCTGTTAAACCTCGAGATGGGAATTAAGTTTGACCTGATTAATGCCTAAACAGGATACGTAGTCACCACAAGGGTTCGGTCATATCTTCCATAAGATTTTTATTTTCATTTATAATAGAAAACGTGACAACTTTTGAGGAGGATCAAAACTTCTCAAGAAGAGCATCTCTCCAACAAGTCAAGAATGAAGATACATTCTGTGTTGTAACTCAGACAGAATTTTTGAGGGGGTCTTAAATATTCAACAAGTCATTTGTCAACGGTTCGAGATACGCCAAGTAATCTAATCGGGGAAAAAGTTTTGAGAGGGACTCATAAATTCTCAAGAATAAGATCTCTTAAGTAAAGACTAAAGTCACATTGAGAATTGCAACCATATGGAATTTTTGGGAAGATCTCAAAAACTCCATGAGACATCTATCGACAACTTAAGATATTCCAACACATCTAACTGGGATTTTTTTTTTGAGGATGTCCTCACAAATTTTTTCAAGCATTACTAGAATTTTGTATTTAATTTTGAATATTTCGTGCATGATTAGAAGTTTAAATCTAACTTCAAAAGATCTCTGACATCGTTAAATTTCATAGTCAACTTCAGCAATCTCTGACACCATTGGATTTCAGAGTCAGATACAAGATGCCCGAAATAGCAGATTTTTGGAGGACCATGTCAGAAATTTCTCAAGCTTCAAGGATCTTTGGGATTCTCTAGAACAAGCTATCAGGCACATCAAAAGTTTTGATCCAAGGGCATTCACTTAAGTGATGCATGACATGGCATATGACAGTGACATTTTCTAAATTGATGCTCAAAAAACCATTTTACCTTAAATACTTTAAATATCTCAAATGTATTGTATAATTTCATCTTATGTCTATCGAGAAGCAAGAGATCGGAGTGATAAACTGAAGATAGCAAGACAAGGAGCAAACGACTGAAGAAGTCAACATAAATCAGTTTGTTTTAAAAACTAACAATTTTTCTGTGGATGCAGGTCTATAAGAATGTTGCAAGGTCATAATATCTCTTCGTTCAATAAATACGGAGAAATCAAAGGGAGAGAAGCATCCTGAAATTAACAACTCTTTTGTGGGTGCAGAAAAGTCATTAAAGTCATTAAGAAGAAAAAAAGCAATTCAGAATACGAGGAACAACACCTTATTAAAATCTCCAACAAAGCAAGAGTCGAATTGAATATAAGATGTTCAAAATAGGAACAAGTGAAAGCATTAGTCTCACATGTACAAGAATCTACAAAGATATCAATTTACATTTTTTCAGCATCTGGAACGTTTGGAGAATATTCAGAAATCCCATTGATATCAAACACGGTAATTTGAACTACCTGGACATCATATTCATCACACAGAGAGTCATTCATGTTGTATTATCAAAGGATTTAATACCATCTCCAAGAAGGTCATCATATTCAAAAGCACGAGAGGGACATTGCATATTCAAATCGCCAAAGGGCCATTACATCTTTCATCGTCGAGAGGGCCATCTTATATCTAATTTCCAAAAGGGTTATTGTATCTTCAAATTTACTAGAGGGACATTACATATTCAAACATTGAAAGGGACATCATATAAGCAAACGCCGAGAGGTCCATCATTTACAAACACCGAAAAGACCATCATTTTCAAATACTGAGAGGGCCATCCTATATGCAAATGTCAAGAACGCCATTACATCTTCAAATGCCAAGAGAGCCATAATATATGCAAATGCCAAAAGAGAATTGCATATATAAATGTTGAGAGAGACATCATATGTGCAATCACCAAGAGGGCCATTGTATCTTCAAATTTCGAGAGGGCCATTCCATCTTCAAACACTAAGAGGGACATCATCTACGAACATCGAGAGGGCTATCATCTTAAAATGCCAAGAGGGACATCATGTATTCAAAATTCCAAAGGGTCCATTACATATTTCATTACCAAGAAGGACATCATCTACGAACGATGAGAGCGCCATCATCTTTAAATGCCAAGAGGGTCATAATATACGCAAATTCCGAGATAGCCACCATTGCGTCTTCAAATGCCAATAGTGCCATTACATCTTCAAATGCCGAGAGGGCCATTATTTTCAAATGCCGAGAGGGCCATTGAATCTTCAAACGTCAAGAGGTCCATCATCTACAAACTCTGAGAGGGTAATCATCTTTAAATTCCACGAAGGCCATTGCATATTTAAAATCCAAAAGGGCCATTACATATTCAAACCGCCAAGAGGACCTTCATGCATTCAAAATGCTAAGTGGGACATTGCGTTTTCCAATGCCAAGAGGGATATTTCATATTCAAGCCATTGAGAGGATCATCTGTATTATATTATCAAAGGTGATAATATCATTGTTGAATGGATCAACATCATCTTGCCGATACACCATTTTTCATCTTACCAATCAAGTTTCAACAAGATGAACCTACCATTGGAGCAACATCATCCTGCCAATGGATCATCAATGTAGCAACATCATCTTACGAATCAAGCTTCGACAACATTAACCTACCATTGGATCAACATTATCCTGGTAATGAATTATCAATGTAGCAACATCATCTTAACAATCAAGCATCATCATCCTACCAATGAATTTTCATCATCAACAATATTACATTATCGAGAAAGTCGTCATTCTGTCACTTCATATCAATTCATCATCTACTGCGTCAAAACCGATGAAGGCTGACGTCAGAAAATTTCAAAAATAAGAACTAAAAAATGTGCCAAATATGGTTAAACATAGCACTTCTCTATATAAATTATAGTTTCTACAAAAAGTTTGTTTCTGTTTTTGCCGACAACATCTAAGAGGATGGATTCTATCAAAGAACAGGTGCGAACGACATAAAAAAATGCAGCACAACGTGGAATTTTTTTCAGTATCAACTTGGACATAGTTTGAAGAGGAATATCAAATTTGTAACATCTCACAATTTGAAATAGCTAGGAATAAACTAAGGAACTAAAAATATTTAGTTTTAGAAAGAAAAGGAAAAAATCTTGAAAATTTCCTAAGTTAAGAAAGTGAGTTTTGACCATTTTCAAACGACTGTAACTTCTAGCTCAGTATGAGTTATATGTAGTTCTTGATATGGTTGGAAAGACCTTGGAGATATCTTTCCAACGCTGCCTAGTTTGCACATTTTTGATACCGTATGAATGAGATATGCCTATCAGAATTTGGGTTATTAAAATGAGGAAAGTCCAACTCCAAATCCAAATTTAAGGAAGGGCAAACTAGTCTTTTCACCAAATAATTTGCTATTTCATTTTTAGGAGTTTATTGGGGGTAAAAACAAGTCTTAATTCAGTTTTAGAAAATCAAAACTACGCTTAGGGCTTAGAGAAGAGAGAAAATAAGAAGGAAAAGGAGAAAAGTCAAGAACTCATCAAGAATGTCAAGATTTGCGAGTGGAATTCGTCACGGTGATCCCTATCAAGGTATGTGAGATATTTTAGTGTTGGGTCATTTCACCCACACACCAAGCTTGTTCCAATTCAGTGATATTCGAATGGGTTGAATGAGAATAGTGAAGTTCTTGAAGAACATTATTGATTTTTGTTGGTTGAGTTGTTGAATGCCTGTTGTTGTTGTGATTCGTAATTCCGGATGGTTTTTAGAGTTAGATCTATTGGGTATTGAGGTACTAATGATCCTAAGGGTTTGGGAAAGAACTATGGAGGTTTAGGGGGTTTAGCGTTGAAAAACAAGAGGAGAAAGTCGTTAGACACACCTGGGCAGAACCAGGTGCGGCGCCCCCCATATGAGCTGAGGGCTCGGGTTGGCGCATGCAGTGCGCCAGGATGATGCCTCTGAACTCGAGGCCTGGTACGGTGCGCCTCGGATGTGCATGAATTGGTGTTTTTTGCCCAATTTTTATAGTTTAGCCTATTTAAGTCCTTCTAAGGTGTATTAACACTCTCTAGTGATTCTAATTACTTCAAATGATTTGTAAACACCTAGGAATCAGCAAAAACGCAAATCATAACCTTGAATTCATAATTTCATTCAAGGAAAGCTAAGATCAAAGTCGAAAAAGTTAAGAATCAAGTCTAAATGTAAGAAGCAAGTCCCAAGCAAAGTTTTTAAAGGTTTTTAAAGAGTGTTTAGCAATGTTTAACTTTGTTTTTAGGACTCAAGATTCAAGTTAAGTAACGAGTAAAGAGTTGAGTTCATTTCTTAAAAAGTATAAGGGAACTAAGTATTCCAAAATAGTTGATTTAAGACTCAAGTTTCAAGCTAAGTAAAGAGTAAAGAGTTGAGTTCATTTCTCAAAAGTAATATGGAACTAAGTATATCCTAAAAGCGTATAAATGTTTTTACATTAAAGATAAGAGGAAACTTAGATTTCCAAAAGATTTTTGAGCAAGAAAAGGGAACATTGATTCCAAGAGGGCTTTCTAAAGCTAAGAGTTGAGCAATTATCTCAACCCAAAGAAGGAAGTTATTTTAAAACACATGAGCTAAGTATATTTTTGGGAGTAGTATTGAGCACAGATATGGGGATGCGAGTTCATAATAACTCAAGTCTCCATAAACCATGTAGTCATCATGGGTATTAATAGGTCATACTTTTTAGATGATCGCATAATTTAAGCTAGTGGATCCACTGTTTTAAGTAGTTCTATGAGCTAGAAAAGTATAGGGCAGTTCTGACAGCGTGGGCAAGAAGCTATATCACCACTTAGGCTCATAGTGGTGGTTGTCAGTTAGAGAATCTCCCACAGAAAACTATATTACTTCATATATAAGTAAAGTTGAGTTTGTTATTGCATTTTCTTTAACTAACTAAGTGTTTTTCATTGTTTTACAAGTTTTATACATTGCATGTGTTTTATTGCTTTATGTTAAGTCAAGTTATTCATGAGTTGAGTGAGCCAAGGTTAGTATTCCTTCTTACTATTTTTCAAGCTTATGTTGTTAGCAGTCCAACTCGCATACTCGTAGATTCAATTTACTTATGCAAGTTGGCCTGAATCATATCACGATGCAAACACAAGTTACCAGGATCAACATCATCCAGTGCCACGTTGATCTAGCTGAGCACTAGGAGTCAGTGTTGAGTCTCTTTGCATTCTGGAGGACATATTTATTCTCTTTCCAGTCTTTCTTTTATAGGATGTTTTGGGGTCTGTCCCAACATCCATCTTAGTATTATAGAGGCTTCATAGAAATTTAGATAGTTATTATCTCTCATTATTTGTGTCACAAATATTTATTATAAGACTTAAGTGCTATTTTGTCTAACTTATTTTATTTTAAGTTACGGAATGAGACTGTTTATTTGAGTTAAGTCTTCAACTGAGTTAAGTACGCCATGCCAAGTGTCCGTTCGAGGCCAGTAATGGTTTTTGAGTACTGGCCACGTCCAGGGTGTAGGCTCGGGGCGTGACGAACTTGGTATTAGAGCATAGAGTTCAGGAGTCCTAGGGAGTCGATGAAGTCATGTCTATTGAAACCTAGTTATTGGTGTGATGCACGCCACATCTACAATTAGGAGGCTGCAATATTTAGGAATTCTTCACTTATTTCATACTCATTTCATGCATTATATTTTATCTCTAAAAGTTTCTCTCTAATTCATACTTGCGCGTGTTTCAGATAACCATGCCTCCACAAGAGCAGCAAGAGGTTGTCCAGCTACGAGGAATTTTGAGGAACCAAAATTACCTAATGCACCAAATGTGCAACCTCAAGAAGAAGTCACAAATGCTTAATTCTATGAGGCTATCCGGATCTTGAGCCAAGTTGTGACTAATTAAGTTGGGCAGAAAAGAGGGTCTAGAGAAGAAAAGGCTGACACTTCGAGGATTCCTGAATTATTGAGAATGAATCCTCCTAGTTTCATGGGTTCGATCACTATTGAGGATTCAGAGTTTTTTATTGAGGAGCTGAAGAGGGTTTTTGATGTGATGCATGTTACTGATGCAGAATGAGTTGAGCTAGCTGCATATCAACTAAAAAATGTGGCTAGAACTTGGTTCAATTAGTGGAAGGAGGGTAGAGATGAGGATGCACCACATCCGAGTTGGGCTTGTATTAAAAAGCTTTCGTGGGACGTTTCTTTCCCCGATAATTGAAAGAGGCTAAGGTATGAAATTTCTTTACACTGAAATTGGACTCCCTGAGTGTGCATGAGTACGGGTTGAAGTTAACCCAGTTGTCCCTCTATGCTCCTGAAAAGGTTAAGGATATGACGATCAAAATGAGCTTGTTTGTCGCTGGCTTGGGTCGTGCATCAAACAAAGAGGGTAGGGCTGCAATGCTGATAGACGTCATAAAATATCCAAGTTGATGGTTTATGTGCAGCAGGTCAAATAAGAGACACTGAGGGAGATAGAAGAGTATTGGAGTAAGAAATCTAAGTCTAGGAATAAGTCTGGGAAGCAGAAAGGTGGTATAAATTGTCCACAATTTTTGAAACAAAAAGGGCATTCACCATCATCTGCTAATGCGCATGCACCTAGAAACAAAGGTGAGCATCATGGCTAGAATTCGTATAACTACAGAGCTAGACCAGCATAATCTCAAGGAAGTGTGTCATAAAGAGGTAGTTGGGCTCATGCATGTGCTAAGTGTGGGAGAACCCACCCAGGTAAATGTTGTGATGACCAGACAAATTGGTTTAGCTGAGGTCACGAGGGTCACTTCATGAGGGAGGGCTATAAGAATAGGCAGGGTGGTGAAAATTTGGGCAACATGGCCTTATTTTCATCAGTTGCTCTACCAGAAAGGGCTGCACTGAGAGAAGCCGCTTATGGTATTGGCGGAGGAACAAACCGCCTCTATGCAATCACTAGGTGCCAAGAGTAGGAGAACTCTCCATATGTTGTCACTGGTATTATCAAAGTTTTTATTTTTGATGTTTATGCTTTGCTAGACCTAAGAGAAATTTTGTCTTTTGTAACTCCTTATGTTGCAAATAAGTTTGAAATTCATCATAAGAAACTTTGTGAACCCTTCTGTGTTTCTACAGACGTTGGGGAGTCTATTCTAACGGAAAGTGTCTATCGTGATTGTCCTATATCCATCAATCACAAGAACACCATGGCTAACCTAGTGGAGTTAGACATGGTAGATTTTGATGTCATTCTAGATATGTATTGTCTTCCTGCTTATTATGCATCAATAGATTGTAGAACTCGAGTTGTCAAGTTTCAGATTCCTAATGAGCCAATTATAGTGTAGAGTAGTAGTTCATCAGTGCCTAAGGTTCGTTCCATTTTGTACCTTAAGGCAAGAAATTTAGTTTGAAAGGGATGTATATATCACTTAGTCCGAGTTAATGACTCAGTTGCTGAGGTACCTTCCTTTCAGTCAGTTCATATAGTAAAAAAGTTTCTAGAAGTCTTTCCTGATGATTTACCTGGAGTCCATCCTAAGAGAGAAATAGACTTAAGCATAAACATCATTTTATATACTCGTCCTATCTCTATTCCGCCATATAGAATGACACCAGTAGATTTAAAGGAGTTGAGAGAATAGTTGAAAGATCAATTTATTAAGGATTTCATTTGATGAAGTGTCTCACCTTGGGGTGCTCTGGTCTTGTTTGTAACAAAGAAAGATGGTTCCCTTAGGATGTGTATAGACTAGCGTCAATTGAATAAGGTTACCATCAAGAAAAAGTATCATCTTCCAAGGGTAGATGATATTTTCGATCAACTTCAAGGTGCCACCTTTTTTTGAAAATAGACCTCAGATCTGGATGCCATCAGTTGAAAGTTAGGAATGTGATATTTCGAAGACCACTTTTAGAACAAGATATGTGCATTATGAGTTTTTGGTCATGTCATTTGGTTTAACTAATGCATCAATAGCGTTGAAGAACCTTGTGAACAGAGTATTCAAACCTTATCTAGATATGGCTGTTAGCGTCTGCATTGATGACATACTAATTTGTTCAAGAAATAAAGAATATCATGCTAGCCACCTCAAGATAGTCCTTCAGACTCTTAAAGATAAAGAGTTATATGCATGTTTTCCAAGTGTGAGTTTTGGCTTAAGTTTGTGGCATTCTTGGGCCACATAGTTTTTGGTGATGGGATTAGAGTCGATACCCAAAAGACAGAAGCAGTTAAGAGTTGACCTAGAACCACGTATCCAATTGATATAAAGAGTTTCATGGGTTTCAATGGCTATTATAGGAGTTTTGTTGAGGGTTTCACTCTATCTGATCTTCTTTGACCAAGCTGACTCAGAAGATAGTTAATTATCAATGGTCTGAAGCTTGCGAGAAAATCTTTCAGAAATTGAAAAAGAGGTTGACTACGGCCCCAATTTTGACCTTCCCAGAAGGTACTCAAGGTTTTTTGGTGTACTTTGATGCATCTCGAGTTGGGTTGGGCTGTGTGTTAATGCAGAATGACAAGGTTATATCTTATGCCCCCAGACAGTTGAAAGTTCACGAGAAGAATTATCCAACCCATGAATTAGAATTGGCTGCGGTAGTTTTTGCTTTGAATATATGGCACCACTATTTGTATGGTGTTCATGTCGATATATTCACTGATCACAAGAGCTTACAATATGTGTTTACCCAGAAAGAGCTCAATCTCAAACAGAGGATGTGGTTAGAATTACACAAGGATTATGACATCTGTATTCTTTACCACCCAGGTAAGGCTAATGTGGTTGTTGATGCTTTAAGTAGGTCATCCATGGGGAGTACCACCTATGTTGAGGAAGAAAAGAGGGAGTTAGCAAAACATGTGCACAGACTTGCACGTCTGGTAGTCAGACTTATGGATGCCACAAAAGAAAGGATAGTGGTGACAAACGGGGATGAATCATCACTAGTGTTAGAGGTGAAAGAAAAACAAGACTAAGACCCCATTTTGCTTGATTTGAAGGAAAATGTTCATAGCTCTTGATATTCCATTCATCCGGGTTCCACAAAGATGAACTGCAATTTGAGAGAATTATATTGATTGGAAGGTATGAAGAAGGGCATTGCTGAGTTTGTTGCCAAGTGCCCGTATTGCCAGATAGTGAAAGTAGAAAACCAAAGGCCTGGAGGGTTGGCTCAGAATATAGAACTTCTGGAATGAAAGTGGGAGATGATTAATATGGACTTCATCATAAGTTTCCAAGGACTCGCAAACAACATGATTCAATTTGGGTGATTGTCGGTAGAATGACAAAAGCAGTCCAATTTTTGCCCGTAAATACCACTCATTCAATGGAGGATTATGCAAAGTTATACATTCAGGAGGTGGAAATACTTCATGGAGTCTCAGTTTCAGTCATTTCAGATAGAGGTGCATAATTTACTGCACAATTCTAGAAGTCTTTCCAGAAAGTTTTGGGTGCAAAGGTGAACTTAAGCACTACTATTCATCCTCATACGGATGGGCAAGCAGAGCGTACTATTCAGACCTTAGAAGATATGTTGAGGGCTTGCGTGATTGATTTCAAGGGTAATTGGGATGATCACCTACCTCTCATTGAGTTCTCTTACAACAACACTTATCATTCGACCATCCAAATGGCTCCATACAAAGCACTTTATGGGAGAACATGCAGATCTCCTATTGGGTGGTTTGAAGTTGGTAAAGCCAGGTTGATAGGACCAGATCGATTTTACCAAACTATGGAGAGGGTAAAGGTGATTTAAGAGAGATTGAAATGGCACAGAGTCATAAAAATGTAACAACCCTAAAAATGAATATGCTAAGTAATACATAATGGGTCTAGAATGCCTACGATTAGAACGGGTTCACACGGATTGATGCACGTAGAACCAGACCTATGAACCCTTGCTACATCCAAGCCAACTAACTTGGGGAGTTAGTTGAGCTTGGAAAGGTTGGGTCCAACCATGTAGGGCTCTCAAATACAAAGATTTACTCGAATGAGTCTTTACCGGACTTAAAAAGGGAAAATCATAGTTTTGGAGGGTCTAGGGGTAAAATGGTCTTTTTCCAGGACAAGGGTAGTATCTTAAATACCCTAAATATATAATTAATTATTTAATTAATAAGGTGGAGGGGCAATTTGAGGAGAGAGGGCCGAAAATTGGCTCTTGAAGTGAAGTCTTGCTCCACCCGGGTTCGAGCCTAGGTGGAAACGATGAATTAAAGTTGTTTTTATTTAAGTTGATAAATTAATATAATTAATTAATATTTATTATTTATTAGCTGATTAAATTAAAAGGGAAATCAGATTTGTAATATTTAATAAAAACCTTATTTGACTAAGTCCTAAACTAGACTCCTAAGCCTAAGCTAACTCTCTCCTCTCACGCTCATCTCTCTCTCACGTCTCTATCACTCTCACTCACGATTCTCTCTGCCAAATAACTTAAAAAACAGTAGGTAAACCAAAGTTCTTCACACGTGAAAAACTCACAACGAAAAATTATAAACAAACAACTAATCAATCACGTAGGCAAAAAGAAGGTTTTCCGTCGAGTTTAGTGTTGAACTTTTGGTGTTGGACATGTGTTTGGAGGAGTTCTTTGGGAAGAAAGTCAAGGTTTGAACGTTAAAAAGGTATGGGTTCTCTTATCTCTTGGTCCCTTTCCCAAGAGACCCCTAAGGTTCAGACGAATCAATTTCAAAAACTAGGGTTGTTCCCCGTTGCATGTCCCTGTCACTAGCTCCAATTAAATCATAGGTTGGTTATGTTTGCTGGTAGAAAACTAGGGATGAAACGTGTCTTCGTGATGATTATGTGTTTATATGTATGTTCGGAATTATGTGACTTATGTTGATGTTTTCTGAAAATGTAACTACGTGTGTTTGTGTGTGTTGCCGTGGCTATTGTTCATGGTTTAGGACTTGAAATGGCATGATAGTTCTTTATATTTCATGTACACATGTTGATGTAAATCGTGATGTTCATGTGAGTTGAAATGTGGCTGATTTGAATGATAATTTCTTGGCTAAATAAATCCATGAAAAATGCACCTAAGAACGTATTAAATGATCTACGAACTACCCTATGAATTTACGTATAAATGTTGAAGAAAGAAGGCTGCAAAGTATGATTAAAATTTCCAGCATTTTGATGGTTTAGTTTCGGCTAATGTTGAGGTTTAGGAGAGTTTGAAAATAATGTTTAAAACATGTGAGGTCAGTTGGGATTGAACCCAAGTGCTCACTATAAGAAAGCTATGATTAAAGAAAAGAAATGTGAGGCGTGGGAATGGAACCCACGACCTCTAGGCAGTAAAGGAGAAAGGAAAAATGAAAAGAAAAGAAATGTGAGGCGTGGGAATTGAACCCACGACCTCTAGGCAATAAAGGAGAATAAAAAAAATGAAAAGAAAAGAAATGTGGGGCATGGGAATTGAACCCACAACCTCTAGGCAGTAAAGGAGAGTTAAGAGAAAATGAAAAGAAAGGAAATGTGAGGCGTGGGAATTGAACCCACGACCTCTAGGCAGTAGTGGAGAATTAAAAGAAAAATAAAGAGAGGCTGTGGGGGTTTGATCCCACAACCTCATGGTCTACTCGAAAAAGGCAAGGAATACGAAATAAAAAAAATATATAAGGGGCTGTGGGGGTTCGATCCCATAACCCCTCGGCCAAGGAAGATAGAGTTTAAAGAAAAGAAATAAAAAGAAAATGAGGTTGTGGGGGTTTGACCCCATATCCTCTCAATCCCATTGAGCGAAAAATGAAGAGAAAAATAAAATGAAGGTGTTGGGGCTCGATCTTGGGTCCCCAAGCCGTGTGGACCAATATAAACTAAATGAAAAATGTAAGTGTTGTCCAACGGATTCGGAATCGGTTTCCCTTGCCCAAATTCCGTATTGATACATAAGTCATACGTGAATAAATATTCAAAAATAATGTTGCCTACATAGATCGAAATTGAAATCTTGGCATACTTATAAGATGCATAAGTCTTGTACCACATAATCGTAGGAATATATGAATCACTTAAACGAACTATCCACATGGCTTGTATGTATAGACCCATAAGTCTAACATACGTTTAAAAATAAGTGAACCTAAGATGTATGTAATAAAATGATGTAAACCTAGAAGGGTTAAGTACGAGTGTAAAACACACTAAATGGCCAAGTGTATTGGCATACGATGAAATGAATATTATGTAATGAAATGATGAAACCCTAGAAGGGTTAAGTAAGAGTGTGAAACACACAAATGGCCAAGTGCATTGGCATATGATGAAATGAACATTCACGTAAAATGGGGTGAGTAATTATGAAGAGCAAATATGCTAATGTTAATAAATGTGGTGACAACATGATAAGAGGCTAATTTGAAAGATGAGAGCAATCTCAAATGAGCCTAAGTAAATGTTACCAAAACGTATAATGAAAGTATTGAGAATAATGTATACTTAATACTAATGATGAGATGAGAAATCATCTATTGAGATATAATGTCCTCATACTAGAAGCCAGCTTCCATGACGTATGGGTTGAATGAAATGGAACTTTATACTGAGCACCGATAGACTAGCTATGAGCGGTGATGCCTTCTTTCGGGAAGGGCGGAGGTTAACGTAACTCTCATGAGATGAGACTGTCCGGCATGCCGGGTATGGGTCTCCTTATATCTCCTAGTCTTCGAACCTATACTGCCAATATAGGGATCTGGCGGGGTTCAATTCGCATGTACGCTAGCATGTTTTGGGTCACTTTGGCCGGTGATTCCACCTCTTTTCGGTGTGGGGGAGACACTGGATTTCATGATGCTCACATGAATAATGTCGGTTAAAGTTAAAGTTCCCAATGAATGAATGAGGCCAGCCTTAAATGATGCACATAATGAAATGAACGATACCAAAGGTGTTAGGATAGGATAATCAAGAGGTGAGCTAGACTCAAGTAATGACACTAGGTTATTCTTGATCATTGCACAGCAAACCCTATGAGAGTCTTAAACTACATCCTAGGTATAGCTGGTGTTTACACTAGCTTATGAATGAATGAAATGAAGTACGTATGAATGAATGAAGCAGACTCTGTGTTTGCTAAAGAAGACTCCCTAGTTGAGGTCCCATATGTTGAGCCCTCATTTTGGGAAGTCTGAATGTCTAGTCCATGATTCCAAGGTCTCATGGCATATGAATGAATGATATGAAAGATGTTATGTTCTATATGCAATATGATATGCGCTATGTGTTATATGTTATGTGTTGTGTGCAATATGATAAGTATGATGATGCATGTTACTCTCATGGCATGACTTTCCTAATCCAAATTTGGAAAGCTCACTAACTTTCCTAATCCAAATTTGGAAAGCTCACTGACTTTCCTAATCCAAATTTGGAAAGTTCACTAACTTTCCTAATCCCAATTTGGCAAGTCCACTGACTTGACTTTTCATAATTATGTTGTTAGGAAAGAGCTATTCTTACTCATGCATGTCCTTGGTGTGTGCTTGCATATACCCATACTTAGTACAAGTGTGTACTAATCCCATACAACTCTATATTTTTAGGTGCAGGCACAGGTGAACGCTAGAGCTTACAGGTTGACGTTGCAGCTATCCGGACGTGGAGCTTTCATCCGGACTTGGTAGGCCCTCATGCTTTCGAGGATGTCTACCGTTATTATCTAGCTTAGATGTAGGCTTTAGCTAGTGGAGTATGTTCCACTAGTGTTTCTTTCCATTTTTATTTCAGACATTCTATTGGTGCCATTTTGGAAATTATACTTTTAATGCAGTATTGAACTATTTCTTTCAGTTGATAATCTTAATGTTATAGTAGAATGACCTTTATGCATGATAAGAAATAAAAAGTTTCAAATTTTCCACTAAAATTAACCTAGATGAAGTAAGAATGACGTAAGTAGGCTTGTCTGCGACCTCTGAGAGGTCAACGACAAAGGTCTCATCTGGGGTCTAAACTCCGGTTGTGACAAAGTTGGTATCAGAGCACTAGGTTAAAATTTCGAGTATAATAAGTTCACATCAACCACATTGAGTAGTTTCTAAGTCATGGTAGTGAAGTACACCACTATCCTGAATTAGAGACTGCATGATGCGTAGGAAAAATTCCCTTCTTCTGATCATATCGTACCTTCTCTAATATCTATTTCTTGGTGTTAAGAGCGTATCTAACATCAACTCTTGAGATTCAGAAAGATGAATACGAGGAGAAACGAAGGCGGAGCAACAAGGTGTTCCCAGGAAGAACCCACATGCCAGCACCATGGCTAGCAGATTAAGGGACTTCACGAGGATGAATCCTCCCGTTTACACTGGATCTAAGATTGCTGAGAATCTCGAGAAGGAGTGTAGGGTATCTATGCTGCATGACAGCATGGACCTTTCCAGGCTTATGGTCCATGTCCAGCAAGTGGAGAAAAGCAGGAAGAGGAAGCACACTATGTCAGGGAACAGGTTAAGGCAAGCTGAGGAGAATTTTTCAAGGAAGAGTAGTACTGGAATCAGGGATAAGCCCAGGTTTAAGAAGGGACTCTCCCACCAAGGGGAGTCAAGTTCATCCAAGGGTCGCTATAATAGGGATTCCGAGCCCAGAGTTAGGATAAACAATGAAGTAGATACACCTCAGGAGAGGCCACCTTGTAGGAAGTGTGGCAAGCTGCATGGAGAAGAGTGTATGATGGGCACTAACGCTTGTTACAGTTGTGGCAAACCGGGTCACATGGTGAAGGATTGTCCGAATAGGAGAAGTTAAGAACAAGGGAAGGAGAGAGTTAAGTCTAATGGTCCAAGTGAAGAGGCTCCAAGGAGGCAACGATTCTTCACACTCAAGTCTAGGGGTGCAGGTGAAGGCACTTCTGGTGAAGTCTCGGGTGCGTAGCCTTAATTAGTCTTTCATGTATTTAACTGTGTATGGTGTTTATGCACTAGTATGAGGTTAATATGTTTGAGTCATCATGTTGGTTGCTGATTTGTATGACTTATATGTTTACTTATGTTGTATGCTTTGATGAGACTAGTTTAGGAAAGAGTTCCTTAGTCTATTAATGTGAAGCTACTAGTAGGTTTCAAGGATGTGCACTATCATGTTAATATGTGAATCGAATATTCACCAATGGGGAGTATTGAATTACCTATGTATGCATACATTCTATAGATGACTTACTTATTGTTAGTAAAGAGAAGTGTCATTCGGGGACGAATGTTCCTAGGGGGGGGGGGATAATGTAACAACCCTAAAAATGAATATGCTAAGTAATGCTTAATGGGTCTAGAATGCCTACGATTAGAACGGGTTCACACGGATTGATGCGCATAGAACCAGACCTCTGAACCCTTTCTACAACCAAGCCAACTAACTTGGGGAGTTAGTTGAGCTTGGAAAGGTTGGGTCCAACCATGTAGGGCTCTCGAATACGAAGATTTACTCGAATGAGTCTTTACCGGACTTAAAAAGGGAAAATCATAGTTTTTGAGGGTCTAGGGGTAAAATGGTCTTTTTCCAGGATAAGGGTAGTATCATAATTACCCTAAATATATAATTAATTATTTAATTAATAAGGTGGAGGGGCAATTTGGGGGGAGAGAGCCGAAAATTGGCTCTTGAAGTGAAGTCTTGCTCCACCCGGGTTCGAGCCTAGGTGGAAACGATAAATTAAAGTTGTTTTTATTTAAGTTGATAAATTAATGTAATTAATTAATATTTATTATTTATTATTTGATTAAATTAAAAGGGAAATCAGATTTTTAATATTTAATAAAAACCTTATTTGACTAAGTCCTAAACTAGACTCCTAAGCCTAAGCTAACTCTCTCCTCTCACGCTCATCTCTCTCTCACGTCTCTATCACACTCACTCACAATTCTCTCTGCCAAATAACTTAAAAAAACAATAGGTAAACCAAAGTTCTATACACTTGAAGAACTCACAACGAAAAATTATAAACAAACAACTAATCAATCACGTAGGCAAAGAGAAGGTTTTCCGTCGAGTTTGGTGTTGAACTTTTGGTGTTGGACGTGTGTTTGGAGGAGTTCTTTGGTAAGCAAGTCGAGGTTTTAACGTCAAAAAGGTATGGTTTCTCTTCTCTCTTGGTCCCTTTCCCAAGAGACCCCTAAGGTTCAAACGAATCAATTCCGAAAACTAGGGTTGTTCCCCGTTGCATGTCCCTGTCACTAGCTCCCATTAAATCATAGGTTGGTTATGTTTGCTGGTAGAAAACTAGGGATGAAACGTGTCTTCGTGATGATTATGTGTTTATATGTATGTTTGGAATTATGTGACTTATGTTGATGTTTTCCGAAAATGTAACTACGTGTGTTTGTGTGTGTTGCCGTGGCTATTGTTCATGGTTTAGGACTTGAAATGGCATGATAGTTCTTTATATTTCATGTACACATGTTGATGTAAATTGTGATGTTCATATGATTTGAAATGTGGCTGATTTGAATGATAATTTCTTGGCTAACCATATCCATGAAAAATGCACCTAAGAACGTATTAAATGATCTACGAACTACCCTATGAATTTACGTATAAATGTTGAAGAAAGTAGGCTGCAAAATGTGATTAAAATTTCAAGCATTTTGATGGTTTAGTTTCGGCTAATGTTGAGGTTTAGGAGAGTTTGAAAATAATGTTTAAAACATGTGAGGTTAGTTGGGATTGAACCCAAGACCTCACTATAAGACAGCTATGATTAAAGAAAGGAAATGTGATGCGTGGGAATCGAACCCACGACCTCTAGGCAGTAAAGGAGAAAGGAAAAATGAAAAGAAAAGAAATGTGAGGTGTGGGAATCGAACCCACAACCTCTAGGCAGTAAAGGAGAATAAAAAAAATGAAAATAAAAGAAATGTGGGGCATGGGAATTGAACCCACGACCTCTAGGCAGTAAAGGAGAGTTAAGAGAAAATGAAAAGAAAGGAAATGTGAGGCGTGGGAATTGAACCCACGACCTCTAGGCAGTAGAGGAGAATTAAAAGAAAAATAAAGAGAGGCATTGGGGGTTTGATCCCACAACCTCATGGTCTACTCGAAAAAGGCAAGGAATAAGAAATAAAAAAAAATATATGGGGCTGCGGGGGTTCGAACCCACAACCCCTCGGTCAAGAAAGAGAGAGTTTAAAGAAAAGAAATAAAAAGAAAATGAGGTTGTGGGGCTATCCAGACGTGGAGCTTTCATCCGGACTTGGTAGGCCCTCATGCTTTCTTGTTTGTCTACCGTTACTATCTAGCTTAGATGTAGGCTTTAGCTAGTGGAGTATGTTCCACTAGTATTTCTTTCCGTTTTTATTTCAGACATTGTATTGGTGCCATTTTGGCAATTATACTTTTAATGCAATATTGAACTATTTCTTTCAGTTGATAATCTTAATGTTAGATGGTTGATTGTGAACATTATGAATGTAAGTAGAATGACCTTTATTCATGATAAGAAACAAAAAGTTTCAAATTTTCTGCTAAAATTAACCTAGATAAAGTAAGAATGACGTAAGTAGGCTTGTCTGCGATCTTTGAGAGGTCAAAGACGCCGGTCTCGTCTGGTGTCTAAACTCTGGTCGTGACAAAAAAATCTTACACAGATGTTAGGAGAAGGCCGTTGGAGTTTGAGGTGGATTATTGGGTATACTTTAAGGTTTCACCCATGAAGGTTTTATGAGGTTTGGCAAGAAGGGGAAACTTAGTCCCCGGTATATTGGACCTTATCGTATAGAAAAAATGATTGGCAATGTAGCTTATGAGTTAGCAACAGTTCATCTAGTGTTTCATATCTCTACGTTGAAAAAGTACATGGGCGATCCTTCATTGATTATACCAATTGGAAATGTTGGGATTAAGGATATCTTATCTTATGAGGAGATTCCGGTTCAGATTCTAGAACAACAAGTTCGCAAGTTAAGGACAAAGGACAAAGGAGGTCGCATTAGTCAAAGTCCTTTGGAGGAACCAATAGATTGAAGAGGTTACTTGGGAAGATGAAGAGGATATGAAAAGGAGATATCCACATCTCTTTGAATCCGGAGAAGTTGCATATCAAGGTACTAATTCTCTTCGTAGTACTATATAAGCTATGAGTAAGCATGTTGTTACCTACTTTTGTTTGTTGAGTATTGAACTTGATGTTACTATCCTTAGCTTAGAAAAAGAAATATCATTCGGGGACGAATGTTACCAAGGGGGAGATATTGTAACATCTCAAAATTTTAAATAGCTAGGAATAAGTTAAGGAACTAAAAATATTTAGTTTTGGAAAGAAAGGAAAAATTCTGGAAATTGCCTAAGTTAAGAAACTGAGTTTTGACCATTTTCAAACGGCCATAACTTTTAGCTCAAAATTTGTTAGAAGTAGTTATTGATATGGTTAGAGAGAACTTGGAGATGTCTTTCTAACACAGCCGATTTTGTGCATTTTCGATATTGTATGAGTGATATATGCCTATCGGAAATTGGACTGTTGAAGTGATAGAAGTCCAAATCCGATTTTAAGGAAGGGAAAATTATTCTTTTCACCAACTAATTTCCTTTTTCGTTTTTAGGGTCTTATTGGGGTAAAAACAAGTCTTAATTCAGTTTTGGAAAAACAAAACTACGCTTAAGGCTTGGAGAAGAGAGAAAAGAAGAAGAAAAAGGAGAAAAGTCAAGAATTCATCAAGAATGTCAAGATTTTTGAGTTGAATTCGTTAGGGGTTATCCCTATTAAGATATGTGAGATCTTTTAGTGTTGGATCAATTCACCCACACACCAAGCTTGTTTCAATTTAGTGATTTTCGAATTGGTAGAATGAGAATAGTGAAGTTTTAAAGAACATTGTTGAATTCCTGTTGGTTTAGTTGTTGAGTGCCTGTTATTGTTTTGATCCGTAATTATGGATCAATTTTTGAGTTAAATCTATTGGGTATTGAAGGTACTAATGATCCTAAGGATTTGAGAAAATAACTATGGAGGTTTAGGGGGTTTAACGTTGAAAACCGAGAGGAGAAAGTCGTCAGACACACCTGCGAAGCACCGGTGCGCCGCACCCCATCTGCGCAAGAGGTACAGGGGCAGCACGCCTGCATTACATCTGGATGATGCCTCTGAACTCGAGGCCTAGTGCGCCGCGCCGCGGATGCGCTCGAATCAGCATTTTTTGCCAAATTTTCGTACTTTATCCTATTTAAGTCCTTCTAAGGTGTAACACTCTTTAGTGATTCTAATTACTTCAAATGATTTGTAGACACCTAGGAATCACCAAAAACACGAATCATAACCTTGAATTCATAATTTCATTCCAGGAAAGCTAAGATCAAAGTCAAAGAAGTTAAGACTCAAGTCTAAAGTTAAAAAGCAAGTCCAAAGAAAAGTTCTTAAAGGTTCTCAAGAGTCTTTAGCAATGTTTAACTTTTTTTTAAGACTCAAGTTTCAAGTAAGTAATGAGTAAATAGTTGTGTTCATTTCTTAAGAAGTATAAGCGAGTTAAGTATTCCCTAAGAGTTGATTTAAGACTCAAGTTTCAAGCTAAGTAAAGAGTAAAAGGTTGAGTTCATTTCTCAAAAGTAATAAGGGAACTAAGTATTCCCTAAGAGTCTATAAATGTTTTTACATTTAATATATGAGGAAACTAAGATTTACAAAAAAGTTTTGAGCAAGAAAAGGGAATATTGATTCCAAGAGAGCTTTATAAAGTTAAGTGTTGAGTAATTATCTCAACCCAAAGAATGAAGTTGTTTTCAAAATCACATGAGCTAAGTGTATTTTTAGGAGTAGTATTGAACACCGATATGGGGATGCGAGTTCATAATAACTCAAGTCTCCATAAATCATGTAGCCATCATGGGTATTAATGGATCATACTTTTAGATGATCACATAATTTAATCTAGTGTATCCACTATGTTAAGTAGTTTTATGCGACAACAAAGTATAGGAAAGTTCTGGCAGCGTGGGCAAGAGGCTGTATCACCACTTAGGCTCATGGTGGTGGTTGTTGGTTAGAGAATCTCCCACATAAAACTATATTACTTCATATATAAGTAAAGGTGAGTTTGTTATTGCATTTTCATTAACGAACTAAGTGTTTCTTATTGTTTTACAAGCTTTATAGATTGCATGTGTTTTATTGCTTTATATTAAATCAAGTTATTCATGAGTTGAGCAGAGACAATGTAAGTGTTCCTTCTTACTCCTTTTTAAGCTTAAGTTGTTGTTAGCATTCCAACTCGCATACTCATACATTCAA
Source organism: Solanum sitiens (assembly GCA_016801875.1). NCBI lineage: Eukaryota > Viridiplantae > Streptophyta > Magnoliopsida > Solanales > Solanaceae > Solanum > Solanum sitiens. Next base: position 1,060,989 of record JABWTJ010000012.1, on the reverse strand, counting down.
TGTATTGATGCGAGTTTCCCTGAATCGTATCATGATGCAAACGCAGGTAACCAAGATCATCATCATCTAGTGCCTCGTTGATCCTGCTGAGCACTTGTACTCAATGGTGAGCCTCCTTGCATTTTTGAGGACATATTTATTCGTTTTTCAGTCTTTCTTTTAAAAGATGTTGCGGGGTCTGTCCCAAAATCCATCTTAGTATTATAGAGGCTTCATGGACACTGAGACGATTAGTATAAAGTCTCTCTTTATTTGTATTGCAGATATTTATTATGTGACTTCAGTGCCATTTTTGCCAACGTATTTTTCTTTTAAGTTATGGAATGAGACTTTTATTTGAGTTAAGTCTTCCACTAAATTAAGTAAGCGAGTATAAGGGTCCGCTCGAGTCCAGCAATGGTTTTTGAGTGCCAGCTACGTTTAGAGTGTAGGCTCGGGGAATGACAAAACTCGTAGGACGTGAGATGAGGAGCACTTATTTAATATGAGTGACAGTGCACCAAGAGATTTGGAAATTTTGTCTATGTAAGTTCTTAATTATGGGTGTGAAGTGCACCACATTCACGGATAAGAGGTTGTATTGCTTTGTAACATTCCAGAAAATGTACTTGTCTAGTGAAGAGTCTATTAGGTTTTGAAGATTATGTATTGGAATACATAGGCATCCCAATGCCCAATATTTGGTAATATTGGGCATGGTAGAGAATATTGGCTTAAGGGTGTTAGCCAATTTCTATGTATTAACAAGTAAATTAAAATACACTTTGGTTCAAATGCCCCAATACAAGCTTGTTTAGGAATTGTACCTGCAATGAAGACACTAAGCTAAAATTATTGATTCTCAACTTAACACATTAGGTACGAGGAATCAAAGTGTCAATCCTAGGTACCATAGCACATGATCAATTAAAATGATCATATAGATTATGAAGTGCCCAAGGACATAGTGAGGATCCTTGTACAAGAAGTGCACAGCAACACATGTGCAAGCACATGTGCTAAACAGTCGAGAGACTAAGACCAAGCCCAACCGAATTCGGTTAGGGCGGTTAGGGGGCAGGCGTGCGTCGGGTCAAACCACATGGGGCTAAGCTTCCTAACCAACCCTTGACTCTAAATAACTTACCTAATTAGCAAACTAACCTAGGATTAACTAAAATTAACTAACTAATGTGCCCGAAATCCTAATACCTAACCGGGTGACACTAAAAAAATAACTAACTAAAGAAACATCGAAGTATCTAACCTAGAATCGTCCAAAGGGGTTGGTTATGGTCCTAATGACTTAAGGATACTTTAGTAATTACCCTAGGACAATTAATTAATTAAATTAGCAACTTAATTAATAAATTTAATTCCTAGTCAAACCTAAGACCCTAAGTCAAATGTTCTCCTAGTTGTAGTCAATTTAGGAGGGGTGTTTAGGTAATTTAAGTGGAGGGTCTTTAGGGTAATTCTTGGGACGTCTATATATTGATATTAGGTCAATTTTATACCACAATTACACGTCCCAAATAAGAATCAAACGAAATTCTCTTAATCTCTCAAGAAACGCACTCTTTTTACAACTCCATTGAAGAACAAGAAAAACTTATGTAAGAAAATGAAGGTTTCGAAGTTTCCAATCAGATTTTTGGGGATTCTTCATCTACATGGTATGACTTTTGATCCTTGAAACTCGTTTCATCAAGGAGCCCAACTTTCAAAGATGTTTTTGAAAGTTTTCAAAAGATGAATTGACCTTTTTGATGATCTACCATGGGTTCTTGCATAAAAGTTTTAATCATTGTTTAGTGATTGAATTGTGGTTATTAATATGATTTTAACTCAATTAACCTACGAACACATGAAATTGATGAACCCTAGATTTCGACTAACTTATGGGTTACTTGATATTGGTCTAATGTTTATGAATTAATGTGTAGTTTCTTATGGGATTTCTAATGATGTAAGAATTATATTCAATTGATGTCTAATTGGTCTTAGATTGTTAGATATATATTTAATTGACCTAGTTTCGTCTAGTATTATAATTAATAGTTTGAATTGATATTCATGGCCATTGGTAAGGGCCTTATGGTATTGAATTGGATGATTTAGATATGGAATGAAGTGGTTAGAATGGATTGGTCGTACGCTGCCCTAATTCTCTTTATTTTATGTTAATTAGACTTCAATTATTTTGTGAAATATGATCATATCTATCTACATGTGATTAAGTGAAAGTATGTGTTCTTCTATGGATATTAGGTGATCATGTTGGACTATGACTATGTGTTTATGTGTGTAGTCTTAAAGTTGATATGTTATTATTCCTACGTGACTATATGAGTATATGATGGGTATATTGATGATGTTATAGTAACATATAAGATGACATAAAGATGATAAGGGTCATTCCTAAGTGCTTCAAAGAATGATATGCTATATATGCTAATGTGAATTAATGATGTGTCTTGTTTTGGTAGATTTATATCCCTTACTTGATACATGTATATGATGAATATGAACATCTTGACTTAGTAGGCTTATGCACCTTTGTATTGTATGTGTATGGATGAGTGTTTAATGAAAGTCTAGGATCGGTAGACCTAAGATGGTGCCCTTCTAAGCATGACTAATACATGGAATCTTCTATATAGAAAGAAGGTTAAGAATGATCTATCCTTATATACCATTGAATGGCAGCCCTAGTGAACCCATCTTTGGTAGTTTTATTATGACTAGGTAATGACAAAGAGATGGTACCTTTTCATATGTCCCTTATATTGAACTTACTCTATGAGAAAAAAGGCTAGCACCGAGTGAATATATTATGGTTTGTATCTCTACTTAAGAAGGAGACTAGAGTACAATGTACCTCTACTTGAGAATGAGACTAGAGTACATAAAAGACCTTGATATTCCTTAACCAAGTGCCTACGTGGGATATGTCCTAGTTCTACCCTTGGCAAGTAGAACACCCTCCATCGGAGTAGGGTAGACTCCGGATTCCATGCCTAGCTAGTATGGTCTATGTCGGTTATTGCCTATTCTTATCATGTGGGATACATGCTAGTGTTGGATAAGTTCTAGGAAGTTTAGGTAGTGGAATGGGACGCTATCTAGACATTGCGCGACTAGACTTTGAAGATGTTAGCATGTGAGTCCCTAGGTCTTTCCAAGACCATTATGTGAAGTCTATAATGAATGAAATGTCTCCTAATTGACTTAATAAACGATCACGACTTTAACTAACGTATGAGGAATAGAATGTGCTCTATCTAGGGTTGCTTTGAGGGTTACTTAGGTAATCTTGAAGAGGGTGTATGCGCGGTCTCTTCTTGTCCTACTTAGGTGAATCTTAGAGTAACCTTAGGTGGGGGAGTTAATGAAAGGAAAAGGGAATGATCTTAGCTTAGGATAACCTTTTGTGAAAAGCATGCAAGCTAAAAGAGGTTACTGTAAAGTTGAACTTAGTTCACTATAATGTTCTTCAATATTTGATAAAATGCTTATGTGATGTCTTTTATGTTTCTAAGGTGTTAAATGTTGTTCTTATGCTTATACTATGATGTTTTAATAAAAAAGAGCATGTTTTATACGAATGTCCGTTTCTCATGATTTTATGCATTGTGCCATACTTAGTACAAGTGTTTGTACTAATTCTATACATTTTGTCTATCTTTAAAGGTGTAGGTGGCGTTTGAAAGGAGTCTCCAAGTTGAAGCTTGGATTAGTGTTCATTCAAGCAAAGAGTTTGGTATATCCTCACTTGATCCGAGGACATATTGATGTTTAGTTTTCCTTATTGAAAAGTATTGTAATAGACTTAGCTATTTTCTATATTCATATGTCTAAGATGGTGACTTTGAGACTTAGCCTTTAATTATGTTTGTCTATAAAAGAGATATCTTGAAGTATTATTATTTCATATGAAAAGTTTTAATTCTGCACTACTTTTCATACATGTATGCAATGAATGGTACGGAAGGGCTTGTCTTAGACCTCTGAGAGGTCGACGACGCCAGTCGCAATCCAAGATTGCACCCTAACTTCTAGGGTGTGGTTTCGGGATGTGACAAACTTGGTATCAGAGCATAAGGTTATGCAGTAGTTTTAGGAATAAAAAATACTCAAACAGCCACGTCTAGTAGAGTCTTGACCATAGGTGTGAGTCGCGACACATCTATGGGCGAGAGGCTATAGGACAATAGAGTTTCCCTTCTTTCCTACTCCTATGTAATGCCATAGAGTGAAATGTTATGAGTTTCTTTTGCACTCCGGACTAGAAGAACAAAACCAGATGATGATGATGAAGCCGGTAAGTTATAGTTTTCTCTCCTTAGTTATATGAGTTCCTTTTAAGTGGGGGAGAGTATGGTGAGTAGTATAATAGTGATTTGTTGTCTCATCTCTTCTATTCAATTCAAGCTTGAGAGATAGAATGTCATAGTAGCATGTTGCAAGTTGCATTGTGTTTAGGAGTCTAGTTGAAATTGAAATTCATTGATTCCTTGCATTGTGCATTTCATGAAGTTATGATTATGTTTCAAACTGAGTTTATATGGTTTTATATCTCATACATTTATGTTTCCATAATAAATTGCTTAAGAGTTGCATTATTGGAAATCTGAGCATGTTTCACTGTAAAGAAATTGGTGTTTACTGTAAAAGTTTTGAAAATTATGGCTAAATTGTTCTTTCATGAAAAATGGTTATGATGTGTATATAACTGTTGTATATGAGCATGATATTATGTGGAGAAGGAAATTCCTCCTATATGAAATGAAAAGGGTGAGTCTTATTGCATGATATTATGTGGAGAAGAAAATTCCTCCTATATGAAATGAAAAGGGTGAGTTTTATTGCATGATAAGTTGTAGAAGTAGTTCTATCTTCTTGTTGTGTTTGAGTCTCTTAAAGGTATGTGAAATTGATGTCTTCCCTTCATGCGTGTATTGTGTATTGTATACTATGTTGTATGGTTATGAGCTGTTAGTATTTGAGTCTTAACCCTTAAAAATGTTCAAAATGTGGCAAGTGTCATTCGAGGATGAATGTTCCTAAGGGGAGGATAATGTAACATTCCAGAAAATGTACTTGTCTAGTGAAGAGTCTATTAGGTTTTTAAGAATATGTATTGCGATACATAGGCATCCCAGTGCCCAATATGGGGTAATATTGGGCATGTTAGAGACTATTGGCTTAAGGGTGTTAGCCAATTTCTATGTATTAACAAGTAACTTAAAATACACTTTGGTTCAAATGCCCCAATACAAGCTTGTTTAGGAATTGTACCTTCAATGAAGACCCTAAGCTAAAATTATTGATTCTCAACTTAACACATTAGGTACGAGACATCCAAGTGTCAAGCCTAGGTACCATAGCACATGATCAATTAAAATGATCATATAGATTAAGAAGTGCCCAACTACATAGTGAGGGTCCTTGGACAAGAAGTGCGCCGCAACACATGTGCTAAACAGTCGAGATACTAAGACCAAGCCCAACCGAATTCGGTTAAGGCGGTTAAGGGGCAGGCGTGCATCGGGTCATATCACATGGGGCCTAGCTTCCTAACCAACGCTAGACTCTAACTAACTTACCTAATTAGCTAACTAACCTAGGATTACCTAAAAGTAACTAACTAATGTGCCCGAAATCCTAAGACCTAACCGGGTGACACTAACCGAATAACTAACTAAAGAAACATCCAAGTATCTAGCCTAGGATGGTCCAAAGGGGTTGGTTATGGTCCTAACGACTTAGGGTTACTATAGTAATTACCCTAGGTCACTTAATTAATTAAATTAGCAACTTAATTAATTAATTTAATTCCTAGTCAAACTCGAGACCCTAAGTCAAATGTTCTCCTAGTTGTAGTCAATTTAGAAGGGGCGTCTAGGTAATTTAATTGGAGGGTCTTTAGGGTAATTCTTGGGACGTCTATATATTGATATTAGGTCAGTTTTGGACCACAATTACATGTCCCAAATAAGAATCAAACGAAATTCTCTTAATCTCTCAAGAAACACACTCTTTTTAAAACACCATAGAAGAACAAGAAAAGCTTAAGGAAGAAAACGAAGGTTTTGATGTTTCCAATCAGATTTTTGGGGATTCTTCATCTATAAGGTATGGCTTTTGATCCTTGAAACTCGTTTCATCAAGGAGCCCAACTTTCAAAGATGTTTTCTAAAGTTTTCAAAAGATAAATTGACCTTTTTCATGATCTACCATGGGTTCTTGCATTAAAGGTTTTTAATCATTGTTTACTGATTAATTGTGGTTATTAATATGATTTTAACTCAATTACCCTACGAACACATGAAATTGATGAACCCTAGATTTTGACTAACTTATGGGTTACTTGATATTGGTCTAATGTTTATGAATTAATGTGTAGTTTCTTATGGGCTTTCTAATGATGTAAGAATTGTATTCAATTGATGTCTAATTGGTCTTAGATTGTTAGATATATATTGAATTGACCTAGTTTCGTCTAGTATTATGATTTATAGTTTGAATTGATATTCATGGCCATGGGTAAGGGCCTTATGGTATTGAATTGGATGATTTAGACATGGATTGAAGTGGTTAGAATGGATTGGTGGTACGCTGCCCTAATTCTCTTTATTTTATGTTAATTAAGCTTCATTTATTTTGTGAAATATGATCATATCTATCTACATGTGATTAAGTGAAAGTATGTGTTCTTCTATGGATATTAGGTGATCATGTTGGACTATGACTATGTGTTTATGTGTGTAGTCTTAAAGTTGATATATGATTATTCCTACGTGACTATATGAGTATATGATGGGTATATTGATGATGTTATAGTAACGTATAGGATGACATAAAGATGATAAGGGTCATTCCTAAGTTCTTCAAAGAATGATATACTATATGTGCTAATGTGAATTAATGATGTGTCTTGTTTTGGTAGATTTATATCCCTTACTTGATACATGTATATGATGAATATGAACATCTTGACTTAGTAGGCTTATGCACCTTTGTATTGTATGTGTATGGATGAATGTGTAATGAAAGTCTAGGATCGGTAGACCTAAGATGGTGCCCTTCTAAGCATGACTAATACATGGAATCTTCTATATAGAAAGAAGGTTGAGAATGAGCTATCCTTATAGACCATTGAATGGCAGCCCTAGTGGACCTATCTCTGGTAGGTGCATTATGACTAGGTAATGACTAAGAGATGGTACCTTTTCATATGTCCCTTATATTGAACTTCCTCTATGAGAACAAAGGCTAGCACCGAGTGAATATATTATGGTTTGTAGCTCTACTTAAGAAAGAGACTAGAGTACAATGTACCTCTACTTGAGAATGAGACTAGAGTAAATAAAAGACCTTGATATTCCTTAACCATGTGCCTACGTGGGATGTGTCCTAGTTCTACCCTTGGCAAGTAAAACACCCTCCATCGTAGTAGGGTAGACTCTGGATTCCATGCCTAGCTAGTATGGTCTATGTCAGTTATTGCCTATTCTCATCATATGGGATACCTGCTAGTGTTGGATAAGTTCTAGGAAGTTTAGGTTGTAACAACCCTAAAAAAATGAATAAGATAATTACTTAAGGTGTCAAGAATGCTTGCGATTGGACCAAGGTCCACACGGATTGATACGCGTAGAACTAAACCTTAGAACCCCTACTACGACCAAGCCAACTAACTTGAGGAGTTTATTGAGCTTGGAAAGGTTGGAACCAACCATGTGAGGCTCTCGAAAACAAAGATTTAATCGAAAGAGTCTTTACCGGACTTAAAAGAAGAAACTTTAAGTTTTGAGGGTCCAGGGGTAAAATGGTCTTTTCCAGGCCAAGGGTAATATTGTAATTACCCTGAGGAATTAATTCTTAAATTAATTAATTTAATTAAAAAGAGCATTCGGGTTGGAGCGACCCGAAGTGACCTATTTTCGCAAATGGGGTGTCACTCGGGTTCGAGCCCCACTAGAAGCAATGAATTGATGATTTAATCATCAATTAAAATCTATTCATTAAGGGTAAAATGGTCCTTTCACGTATTAATTAAAATAAATAAGATTTTGTATTAATTTAATTAAATCCTATTTTGACTAAGTCTTGAATTTAGTCTCCTAATCCTAATAACTCTCTCCCTCACGTTTCTCAACTCTCTTTCACGTCTCTCAAATCTCATTCTCTCACGCTCTAACTAACAAGAAAGCTCAAGAACAGTTTAATAACAATTGTTCTTCACACTTGATAAACACATGAAAAGTTTTAAGAAAAGCAAGGTAATCAAAAACGTCAAGGCAAAGGGAGGTTGTTCGTCGAGTGGTGTGTACGTTGAGGAGAATTTGGGCATGGTTTGGAGGAGTTTCTGGGCAGCAGCTTCACACTTTAACAACATCAAAAGGTATGGGTTTCTTCTCTCTTGGTCCCTTTCCCAAGAGGCCCCTTACGATTCAAAGTATCCATTCCGAAACTAAGGTTGTTCCCCTTTTTCATGTCCTTGTCACTAGCTCCCAAAAGAATTTGTAGGATGGGTATGTTGTGCTGGTAGATTTAGGCATGTATGATGTGTTTATGTTGAATGTGAATAAGTTTATGTGCGTGAAATCATGAAAATGATAACCAATGTGTAATCGAAGAAAGGCGTGTGTGTGTGCACGTTGGCAGTGGCTTTGGCCACTATTTTGGGGTCGTTTGAGACATGTTTTTCTTGTGTATTTTATGTGTAAATTATGTGTATAATGTGATGTTCATTTTAATGAAATATGGTTGATTGAGTAATATTCTATAGCCAAATGAATCTATGAAAGATACGCCTAAGAATGTGTTTAAATGACTTATGAATGCACCTTGAAAATCATGTAAAAACGTTGATGAAAATGAGTTGAGGAATGATGAAAATTTCCAGCAACTATGCCTTATTATTTTAGGCTAAAGTTTAACCCAGAAATCAGGAAATTATACATTTTTAAAGAGGTGAGGCCACCAGGTTTCGAACGTGTGACCTCACTCTTTAGTCACTGATTTCGCGAAAAAGAAAAGGGAAATGGGGCTAAAGGGTTTCGAACCCAGCTGCTGCTTTCGCGAGAAGGGAAAAAGGAAGTGGGGATTAGGGGATTCGAACCTGGTCATTTGGAAATTCGCGGAAAAAAAAAGAAAAGAAAAAATAAACGGGGCTGGGGGTATCGAACTCGCGAACTGGGGTAAGAAGGAGGAGAAAAATAAATCAAACAAATAAGTGGGAGGCGTGGGATTCGAACCCACGACCTCCAGGCAGCGAGTGAAGGAGAGAAAATTAAAGAAAAGGGAATGGGAGGCGTGGGAATCGAACCCACGACCTCAAGGCTGAAAGAAGAGGGAAGGCGAAATTTAATTAAAGAAATAAAGTGAGGCTGTGGGGGTTCGATCCCACAACCTCACTGCCACTCGCCCAATTTAATTGAAATAAAATTAGAGAGGCTATGGGGGTTCGAACTCACCACCTCACAGCCTCCTCAGCGAAATTAAAACAAAAATAAGGGGGGCTGTGGGGGTTCGAACCCACAACCTCCCTATGCAAGCGAATTTCATAAAAAAAATAAATACAAGAGGCTGTGGGGGTTTGATCCCACAACCTCTTGGTTTGGGCGAAAATGAGTAATGAAACCTTAATGAAAAATAAAAAGAGGTTGTGGGGGTTCAAACCCACAACCCTTCGGCCATCTTAAGGGAAAAATTAAGTAGAATATTAATGATACTATGTTAATATTGGGATTTAATCTAGAGCTATAATGTTATGAATATTAAAAATAAAATCAATGAAAAAAAATGTAAATGATATCCAAGTGAATTGAAATTGGGTTTCCTTGCCCAAATTTCCGTATTGATACATAAGTCATACGTGAACAAAATATCCAAGAATAATGCCACCTACTTAGATCAAAATCAAGATCTTGGCATATATACAAGATACATAAGTCTTGTACTACATAATCATAGGAAAGTAAGAATCACTTAACGAACTATGAATGAAGCCCCATGGCTTGTATGTATAGACACATAAGTCTAACATACGTTCAAAAGTAAGTGAACCTAAGATGTATGTAATGAAATGATGTGAACCTTAGAAGGGTTAAGTATGAGTGTAAGATACACTAAATGGCCAAGTACATTGGCATATGATGAGATGAACTATGAAATGATAAAATGAACATTCACATAATAAGAGGTGAGTAACTAAGAAAAGCAAAGGTGCTAATGATGAAGAATGTGGTGACAACATGATATAAGGCTAATGTAAATGATGAGAGCAATCTCAAATGATCCTAAGTAAATGTTACCAATACGTACTCACCTATGAGAGTGTAAGATAATGAAGAGACCAGTCTCTATGAACACTCTAATGAAAGTATTGAGCTTAACACACTTAATACTAATGATGAGATGAGAAATCATCTAATGAACTATGATGTCCTCATACTATAAGCCAACTTCCATGACGTATGAGATGAATGTAATGGAACTTTATACTGAGCACCGATAGACTAGCTATGAGCGGTGATGCCTTCTTTCGGGAAGGGCGAAGGTTCACGTAACTCTCATGAGATGAGACTGTCCGGCTTGCCTGGTATGGGTCTCCGTACATCTCCTAGTCTTTGAACCTATACTGCCAATATAGATCACTGTGGGGGAGACACTGGATTTCATGATGCTCACATGATCTATGTCAGTTAAAGTTAAAGTTCCCAATGAATGAATGAATCCAGCCTCAAATGAAGTACATAAAGAAATGAATGATACCGAAGGTGTTGGGATAGGATATTCAAGAGGTGAGCTAGACTCAGGTAATGACATTAGGTTATTCCTGATCATTGCACAGCAAACTCGATGAAAGTCTTAAACTACATCCTAGGTATAACTGGTGTTCACACTGGCCTATGAATAAAATGAAATGAAGTACGTATGAATGAATGAAGCAGACTCTGTGTTTGCAAATGAAGACTCCCTAGTTGAGGTCCCATATGTTGAGCCCTCATTTTGGAAAGTCTTAATGTCAAGTCCATGATTTCAAGGTCTCATGGCATATGAATGAATGATATGAAAGAAGCTATGTGTTATATGTTATATGCCATGATATGTGTTATATGAAGATGTCATGTGTTGTGTGCAATACGATATTTATAATGATGCATGTTACTCTCATGGCATGACCTTCCTAACCCAATTTGGAAAGTTCACTAACTTTCCTAATCTCAATTTGGCAAGTCCACTGACTTGACTTCCAAAAATAATGTTGTTAGGAAAGAGCTATTCTTTCTCATGCATGTCCGTGGTGTGTGCTTGCATATACCCATACTTAGTATAAGTGTGTACTAACCCTATACATCTATACTATTTTAGGTGCAGGCACAGGTGGGCGATAGAGCTATAGGATCATTGTTGCATCTATCCGGTCGTCAGCATTCATCCGGAGTTTGGTAGGTCCTCATGCTTTCGAGGATGCTACTATTTTTACATTCTAGTGTAGTTTTAGAGTTGAGCTAGTGGAGCATGTTCCACTAGCGTTTCTTTCCTGTTTTTATTCAGACTTTGTATTGGTGCCATTTTAGCAATTATACACTTAATGCTTATTGAACTATTTCTTTCAGTTGCTTATCTCTTAATGTTAGATGGTTGATGTTGAACAATTATGAAATGATATGAATGTTTAACAAGAATGTTCAGAAACAAAAATTTTCAAATTTTCCGCTAAAATTAATATATGTAAAGTAAGAATGACGGAAGTAGGCTTGTCTGCGACCTCTGAGAGGTCAACGACGCCGGTCTCGTCTGGGGTCTAGATTCCAGTCTTGACATAGGTAGTGGAATGGGACGCTATCTAGACATTAAACGACTCGACTTTGAAGATGTTAGCATGTGTGTACCTAGGTCTTTCCATGACCATTATGTGAAGTCTATAATGAATGAAATGTCTCCTAATTGACTTAATGAACGATCACGACTTTAACTAATGTATGAGGAATAGAATGTGCTCTATCTAGAGTAGCTTTAAGGGTTGCTTAGGTAAGCTTGAAGAGGGTGTATGGGAGGTCTCTTCTTGTCCTAGATAGGTGAATCTTAGAGTAACCTTAGGTGGGGTAGTTAATGAAAGGAAAAGGGAATGATCTTATCTTAGGATAACCTTTGGTGAAAAGGATGCAAGCTAAAAGAGGTTACTGTAAAGTTGAACTTAGTTCACTGTAATGTTCTTCAATATTTGATAAAATGCTTATGTGATGTCTTTTATGTTTCTAAGGTGTTAAATGTTGTTCTTATACTTATACTATGATGTTTTAATAAAAAATAGCATGTTTTATACGAATGTCCGTTTCTCATGATTTTATGCATTACGCCATACTTAGTACAAGTGTTTGTACTAATTCCATACATTTTGTCTATCTCTAAAGGTGTAGGTGGCGTTTGAAAGGTGTCTCGAAGTTGAAGCTTGGCTTAGTGTTCATTCAAGCAAAGAGTTTGGTATGTCCTCACTAGATCCGACGACATATTGATGTTTAGTTTTCCTTATTGAAAAGTATTGTAATAGACTTACCTATTTTCTATATTCATATGTCTAAGATGGTGACTTTGAGACTTAGCCTTTAATTATGTTTTTCTATAAAAGAGATAACTTGAAGTATTATTATTTTGTATTAAAATTTTTAATTTCGCATTACTTTTCATACATGTATGCAATGAATGGTACGGAAGGGCTTGACCTAGACCTCCGAGAGGTCGACGACGCCGGTCGCAATTCAAGATTCCACCCTAACTTCTAGTGTGTGTTTTCGAGATGTGACAAACTTGGTATCAGAGCATAAGGTTATGCAATAGTTTTAGGAATCAAAAAGATTCAAAAGTCACGTCTAGTAGAGTCTTGACCATAGGTGTTAGTCGCGACACATCTATGGGCGAGAGGCTATAGGACGATAGAGTTTCCCTTCTTTCCTACTCCTATGTTGTGCCGTAGAGTGAAATGTTATGAATTTATTTTGCACTCCGGACAAGAAGAACAAAACCGGATGATGATGATGAAGCCGGTAAGTTATAGTTTTCTCTCCTTAGTTATATGAGTTCCTTCTAAGTGGGGGAGAGTATGGTGAGTAGTAGAATAGTGATTTGTTGTCTCAGCTCTTCTATTCAATTCAAGCTTGAGAGATAGAATGTCATAGTAGCATGTTGCATGTTGCATTGTGTTTAGGAGTCTAGTTGAAATTGAAATTCATTGATTCCTTGCATTGTGCATTTCATGAAGTTATGATTATGTTTTAAACTCAGTTTATATGGTTTTATATCTCATATTGTTATGTTTCCATCATAAATTGCTTAAGAGTTGCATTATTGGAAATCTGAGCATGTTTCACTGTAAAGAAATTGGTATTTACTGTAAAGGTTTTGAAAATTATGGCTAAATTGTTCTTTCATGAAAAATGGTTATGATGTGTATATAACTGATGTATATGAGCATGATATTATGTGGAGAAGGAAATTCCTCCTATATGAAATGAAAAGGGTGAGTGTTATTGCATGATATTATGTGGATAAGGAAATTCCTCCTATATGAAATCAAAAGGGTGAGTTTTATTGCATGATAAGTTGTAGAAGTAGTTCTATCTCCTTGTTGTGTTTGAGTCTCTTAAAGGTATGCGAAATTGATGTCTTCCCTTCATACGTGTATTGTGTACTGTATACTGTGTTGTATGGTTATGAGCTGTCAGTATTTGAGTCTTAACCCTTAAAAATGTTTAAAGTGTGACAACTGTCATTCGGGGATGAATGTTCCTAAGGGGAGGATAATGTAACATTCCAGAAAATGTACTTGTCTAGTGAAGAGTCTAATATGTTTTTAAAAATATGTATTGCGATACATAGGCATCCCAATGCCCAATATTGGGTAATATTTGGCATGGTAGAGAATATTGGCTTAAGGGTGTTAGCAAATTTCTATGTATTAACAAGTAACTTAAAATACACTTTGGTTCAAATGCCCCAATCCAAGCTTGTTTAGGAATTTTACCTTCAATGAAGACCCTAAGCTAAAATTATTGATTCTCAACTTAACACATTAGGTACGACGTATCCAAGTATCAATCCTAGGTACCATAGCACATGATCAATTAAAATGATCATATAGATTAAGAAGTGCCCAAGTACATAGTGAGGATCCTTGGACAAGAAGTGCGCAGCAACACATGTGCAAACATATGTGCAAGCACATGTGCTAAACAGTCGAGAGACTAAGATCAAGACCAACCGAATTCGGTTAGGGCGGTTAGTGGGCAGGTGTGCATCGGGTCAAACCACATGGGGCCTTGCTTCCTAACCAACCCTAGACTCTAACTAACTTACCTAATTAGCTAACTAAGCTAGGATTAACTAAAATTAACTAACTAATGTGCCCGAAATCTTAAGACCTAACCGGGTGACACTAAACGAATAACTAACTAAAGAAACATCCAAGTATCTAACCTAGGATGGTCCAAAGGGGTTGGTTATGGTCCTAACGACTTAGGGATACTTTAGTAATTACCATAGGCCACTTAATTAATTAAATTAGCAACTTAATTAATTAATTTGATTCCTAGTCAAACCCGAGACCCTAAGTCAAATGTTCTCCTAGTTGTAGTCAATTTAGGAGGGGTGTTTAGGTAATTTAAGTGGAGGATCTTTAGGGTAATTCTTGGGACGTCTATATATTGATATTAGGTCAGTTTTAGACCATAATTACACGTCCCAAATAAGAATCAAACGATATTCTCTTAATCTCTCAAGAAACGAACTCTTTTCAAAACTCCATTGAAGAACAAGAAAAGCTTATGGAAGAAAATGAAGTTTCGAAGTTTCCAATCAGATTTTCGGGTATTCTTCATCTATAAGGTATGCCTTTTGATCCTTGAAACTCGTTTCATCAAGGATCCCAACTTTCAAAGATGTCTTCTAAAGTTTTCAAAAGATGAATTGACCTTTTTCATGATCTACCATGGGTTCTTGCATTAAAGGTTTTTAATCATTATTTAGTAATTGAATTGTGGTTATTAATATGATTTTAACTCAATTAACCTATGAACACATGATATTGATGAACCCTAGATTTTGACTAACTTATGGGTTACTTGAGATTAGTCTAATGTTTATGAATTAATGTGTAGTTTTGTAAGAATTGTATTCAATTGATGTCTAATTGGTCTTAGATTGTAAGATATATATTGAATTCACCTAGTTTCATCTAGTATTATGATTTATAGTTTGAATTGATATTCATGGCCATGGGTAAGGGCCTTATGGTACTGAATTAGATGATTTAGACATGGATTGAATTAGTGAGAATGAATTGGTGGTACGCTGCCCTAATTCTCTTTATTTTATGTTAATTAGACTTCAATTATTTTGTGAAATATGATCATATCTATCTTCATGTGATTAAGTGAAAGTATGTGTTCTTCTATGGATATTAGGTGATCATGTTGGACTATGACTATGAGTTTATGTGTGTAGTCTTAAAGTTGATATATGATTATTCCTACGTGACTATATGAGTATATGATGGGTATATTGATGATGTTATAGTAACGTATAGGATGACATAAAGATGATAAGGGTCATTCCTAAGTGCTTCAAAGAATGATATGCTATATGTGCTAATGTGAATTTATGATGTGTCTTGTTTTGCTAGATTTATATCCCATACTTGATAAATGTATATGATGAATATGAACATCTTGACTTAGTAGGCTTATGCCCCTTTGTGTTGTATGTGTATGGATGAATGTTTAATGAAAGTCTAGGATCGGTAGACCTAAGATGGTGCCCTTCTAAGCATGACTAATACAGGGAATCTTCTATATAGAAGGAAGGTTAAGAATGAGCTATCCTTATAGACCATTGAATGGAAGCCCTAGTGGAACCATCTTTGGTAGTTGCATAATGACTAGGTAATGACTAAGAGATGGTACCTTTTCATATGTCCCTTATATTGAACTTACTCTACGAGAACAAAGGCTAGCACCGAATGAATATATTATGGTTTGTAGCTCTACTTAAGTAGGAGACTAGAGTACAATGCACCTCTACTTGAGAATGAGACTAGAGTACATAAAAGACCTTGATATTCCTTAACCATGTGCCTACGTGGGATGTGTCCTAGTTCTACCCTTGGTAAGTAGAACACCCTCCATCGGAGTAGGGTAGACTCCGGATTCCATGCCTAGCTAGTATGGTCTATGTCGGTTATTTTCTATTCTCATCATGTGGGATACATGCTAGTGTTGGATAAGTTCTAGGAAGTTTAGGTAGTGGAATGGGACGCTATCTAGACATTGCACGACTAGACTTTGAAGATGTTAGCATGTGAGTCCCTAGGTCTTTCCTAGACCATTATGTGAAGTCTATTATGAATGAAATGTCTCCTAATTGACTTAATGAATGATCACGACTTTAACTAACGTATGAGGAATAAAATGTGCTCTATCTAGGGTAGCTTTGAGGGTTGCTTAGGTAAGCTTGAAGAGGGCTTATGGGTGGTCTCTTCTTGTCCTACTTAGGTGAATCTAAGAGTAACCTTAGGTGGGAGAGTTAATGAAAGAAAAAGGGAATGATCTTATCTTAGGATAACCTTTGGTGAAAAGCATGCAAGCTAAAAGAGGTTACTGTAAAGTTGAACTTAGTTCACTGTAATGTTCTTCAATATTTGATAAAATTCTTATGTGATGTCTTGTATATTTATAAGGTGTTAAATGTTGTTCTTATACTTATAATATGATGTTTTAATAAAAAAGAGCATGTTTTATACGAATGTCTATTTCTCATGATTTTATGCATTATGACATACTTAGTACAAGTGTTTGTACTAATTCCATACATTTTGTCTATATCTAAAGGTGTAGGTGGCGTTTGAAAAAAGTCTTGAAGTTGAAGCTTAGATTAGTGTTCATTCAAGCAAAGAGTTTGGTATGTCCTCACTAGATCCGAGGACATATTGATGTTTAGTTTTCCTTATTGAAAAGTATTGTAATAGACTTAGCTATTTTCTATATTCATATGTCTAAGATGGTGACTTAGAGACTTAGCCTTTAATTATGTTTTTCTATAAAAGAGAAATCTTGAAGTATTATTATTTCGTATGAAAAGTTTTAATTCCGCACTACTTTTCATACATGTATGCAATGAATCGTACGGAAGGGCTTGTATTAAACCTCTGAGAGGTTGACGACGCCAGTCGCAATCCAAGATTGCATCCTAACTTCTAGGGTGTGGTTTCGGGATGTGAAAAACTTGGATCATAAGGTTATGCAGTAGTTTTAGGTTTCAAAAAGACTCAAAAAGCCACGTCTAGTAGAGTCTTGACCATAGGTGTGAGTCGCGACACATCTATGGGCGAGAGGCTATAGGACGATAGTGTTTCCTTTCTTTCCTACTCCTATGTCGTGCCGTAGAGTGAAATGTTATAAGTTTCTTTTGAACTCCGGACTAGAAGAACAAAACCGAATGATGATGATAAAGCCGGTAAGTTATAGTTTTCTCTCCTTAGTTATATGAGTTCCTTTTAAGTGGGGGAGAGTATGGTGAGTAGTAGAATAGTGATTTGTTGTCTCATCTCTTCTATTCAATTCAATCTTGAAAGATAGAATGTCATTGTAGCATGTTGCATGTTGCATTGTGTTTAGGAGTCTAGTTGAAATTGAAATTCATTAATTCCTTGCATTGTGCATTTCATGAAGTTATGATTATGTTTTAAACTCAGTTTATATGGTTTTATATCTCATATTGTTATGTTTCCATCATAAATTGCTTAAGAGTTGCATTATTGGAAATCTGAGCATGTTTCACTGTAAAGAAATTGGTGTTTACTGTAAAGGTTTTGAAAATTATGGCTAAATTGTTCGTTCATAAAAATGGTTATGATGTGTATATAACTGATGTATATGAGCATTATATTATGTGGAGAAAGAAATTCCTCCTATATGAAATGAAAAGGGTGAGTCTTATTGCATGATATTATGTGGAGAAGGAAATTCCTCCTATATGAAATGAAAAGGGTGAGTTTTATTGCATGATAAGTTGTAGAAGTAGTTCTATCTTCTTGTTGTGTTTGAGTCTCTTAAAGGTATGCGAAATTAATGTCTTCCCTTCATGCGTGTATTGTGTATTGTATACTGTGTTGTATGGTTATGAGCTGTTAGTATTTGAGTCTTAACCCTTTAAAATGTTTAGAGTGTGGCAAGTGTCATTCGGGGATGAATGTTCCTAAGGGGAGGATAATGTAACATTCCAGAAAATGTACTTGTCTAGTGAAGAGTCTATTATGTTTTTAAAAATATGTATTGCGATACATAGGCATCCCAATGCCCAATATTGGGTATTATTTGGCATGGTAGAGAATATTGGCTTAAGGGTGTTAGCCAATTTCTATGTATTAACAAGTAACTTAAAATACACTTTGGTTCAAATGCCCCAATCCAAGCTTGTTTAGGAATTTTACCTTCAATGAAGACCCTAAGCCAAAATTATTGATTCTCAACTTAACACATTAGGTACAACGTATCCAAGTGTCAATCCTAGGTACCATAGCACATGATCAATTAAAATGATCATATAGATTAAGAAGTGCCCAAGTACATAGTGAGGATCCTTGGACAAGAAGTGCGCAGCAACACATGTGCAAACACATGTGCAAGCACATGTGCTAAACAGTCGAGAGACTAAGATCAAGACCAACCGAATTCGGTTAGGGCGGTTAGGGGGCAGGTGTGCGTCGGGTCAAACCACATGGGTCCTTGCTTCCTAACCAACCCTAGACTCTAACTAACTTACCTAATTAGCTAACTAAGCTAGGATTAACTAAAATTAACTAACTAATGTGCCCGAAATCCTAAGACCTAACCGGGTGACACTAAACGAATAACTAACTAAAGAAACATCCAAGTATCTAACCTAGGATGGTCCAAAGGGGTTGGTTATGGTCCTAACGACTTAGGGATACTTTAGTAATTACCCTAGGCCACTTAATTAATTAAATTAGCAACTTAATTAATTAATTTGATTCCTAGTCAAACCCGAGACCCTAAGTCAAATGTTCTCCTAGTTGTAGTCAATTTAGGAGGGGTGTTTAGGTAATTTAAGTGGAGGATCTTTAGGGTAATTCTTGGGACGTCTATATATTGATATGAGGTCAGTTTTAGACCACAATTACACGTCCCAAATAAGAATCAAACGATATTCTCTTAATCTCTCAAGAAACGCACTCTTTTTTAAACTCCATTGAAGAACAAGAAAAGCTTATGGAAGAAAATGAAGTTTCGAAGTTTCCAATCAGATTTTCGGGTATTCTTCATCTATAAGGTATGAATTTTGATCCTTGAAACTCGTTTCATTAAGGATCCCAACTTTCAAAGATGTCTTCTAAAGTTTTTAGAAGATGAATTGACCTTTTTCATGATCTACCATGGGTTCTTGCATTAAAGGTTTTTAATCATTATTTAGTGATTGAATTGTGGTTATTAATATGATTTTAACTCAATTAACCTATGAACACATGATATTGATGAACCCTAGATTTTGACTAACTTATGGGTTACTTGAGATTAGTCTAATGTTTATGAATTAATGTGTAGTTTTGTAAGAATTGTATTCGATTGATGTCTAATTGGTCTTAGATTGTTAGATATATATTGAATTCACCTAGTTTAATCTAGTATTATGATTTATCGTTTGAATTGATATTCATGGCCATGGGTAAGGGCTTTATGGTATTGAATTGGATGATTTAGACATGGATTGAATTGGTGAGAATGAATTGGTGGTACGCTGCCCTAATTCTCTTTATTTTATGTTAATTAGACTTCAGTTATTTTGTGAAATATGATCATATCTATCTACATGTGATTAAGTGAAAGTATGTGTTCTTCTATGGATATTAGGTGATCATGTTGGACTATGACTATGAGTTTATGTGTGTAGTCTTAAAGTTGATATATGATTATTCCTACGTGACTATATGAGTATATGATGGGTATATTGATGATGTTATAGTAACGTATAGGATTACATAAAGATGATACAGGTCATTCCTAAGTACTTCAAAGAATGATATGCTATATGTGCTAATGTGAATTTATGATGTGTCTTGTTTTGCTAGATTTATATCCCATAGTTGATAAATGTATATGATGAATATGAACATCTTGACTTAGTAGGCTTATGCACCTTTGTCTTGTATGTGTATGGATGAATGTTTAATGAAAGTCTAGGATCGGTAGACCTAAGATGGTGCCCTTCTAAGCAAGACTAATATAGGGAATATTCTATATAGAAAGAAGGTTAAGAATGAACTATCCTTATAGACCATTGAATGGAAGCCCTAGTGGAACCATCTTTGGTAGGTGCATTATAACTAGGTAATGACTAAGAGATGGTACCTTTTCATATGTCCCTTATATTGAACTTACTCTACGAGAACAAAGGCTAGCACCGAATGAATATATTATGGTTTGTAGCTCTACATAAGTTGGAGACTAGAGTACAATGCACCTCTACTTGAGAATGAGACTACAGTACATAAAAGACCTTGATATTCCTTAACCATGTGCCTACGTGGGATGTGTCCTAGTTCTACCCTTGGTAAGTAGAACACCCTCCATCGGAGTAGGGTAGACTCCGGATTCCATGCCTAGCTGGTATGGTCTATGTCGGTTATTTTCTATTCTCATCATGTGGGATACATGCTAGTGTTGGATAAGTTCTAGGAAGTTTAGGTAGTGGAATGGGACGCTATCTAGACATTGCACGACTAGACTTTGAAGATGTTAGCATGTGAGTCCCTAGGTCTTTCCAAGACCATTATGTGAAGTCTATAATGAATGAAATGTCTCCTTATTGACTTAATGAATAATCACGACTTTAACTAACGTATGAGGAATAAAATGTGCTCTATCTAGGGTAGCTTTGAGGGTTGCTTAGGTAAGCTTGAAGAGGGCTTATGGGAGGTATCTTCTTGTCCTACTTAGGTGAATCTTAGAGTAACCTTAGGTTGGGGAGTTAATGAAAGGAAAAGGGAATGAGCTTAGCTTAGGATAACCTTTGGTTAAAAGCATGCAAGCTAAAAGAGGTTACTGTAAAGTTGAATTTAGTTCACTGTAATGTTTATCAATATTTGATAAAATGCTTATGTGATGTCT
This sequence comes from Solanum sitiens, assembly GCA_016801875.1. Lineage (NCBI taxonomy): Eukaryota > Viridiplantae > Streptophyta > Magnoliopsida > Solanales > Solanaceae > Solanum > Solanum sitiens. The sequence continues at coordinate 1,039,816 of JABWTJ010000012.1, read as the reverse complement.
TGTATATTTATAAGGTGTTAAATGTTGTTCTTATACTTATAATATGATGTTTTAATAAAAAAGAGCATGTTTTATACGAATGTCTGTTTCTCATGATTTTATGCATTATGACATACTTAGTACAAGTGTTTGTACTAATTCCATACATTTTGTCTATATCTAAAGGTGTAGGTGGCATTTGAAAGAAGTCTCGAAGTTGAAGCTTAGATTACTGTTCATTCAAGCAAAGAGTTTGGTATGTCCTCACTATATCCGAGGACATATTGATGTTTAGTTTTCCTTATTGGAAAGTATTGTAATAGACTTAGCTATTTTCTATATTCATATGTCTAAGATGGTGACTTTGAGACTTAGCCTTTAATTATGTTTTTCTATAAAAGAGATATCTTGAAGTATTATTATTTCGTATGAAAAGTTTTAATTCCGCACTACTTTTCATACATGTATGCAATGAATGGTACGGAAGGGCTTGTCTTAGACCTCTGAGAGGTCGACGACGCCAGTCGCAATCCAAGATTGCACCCTAACTTCTAGGGTGTGGTTTTGGGATGTGACAAACTTGGTATCAGAGCATAAGGTTATGCAGTAGTTTTAGGAATCAAAAAGACTCAAAAAGCCACATCTACTAGAGTCTTGACAATAGGTATGAGTCGCGACACATCTATGGGCGAGAGGCTATAGGACGATAGAGTTTCCCTTCTTTCCTACTCCTATGTCGTGCCGTAGAGTGAAATGTTATTAGTTTCTTTTGCACTCTGGACTAGAAGAACAAAATTGGATGATGATGATGAAGCCGGTAAGTTATAGTTTTCTCTCCTTAGTTATATGAGTTCCTTCTAAGTGGGGGAGAGTATGGTGAGTAGTAGAATAGTGATTTGTTGTCTCATCTCTTCTCTTCAATTCAAGCTTGAGAGATAGAATGTCATAGTAGCATGTTGCATGTTTCATTGTGTTTAGGAGTCTAGTTGAAATTGAAATTCATTGATTCCTTGCATTGTGCATATCATGAAGTTATGATTATGTTTTAAACTGAGTTTATATGGTTTTATCTCTCATATTGTTATGTTTCCATCATAAATTGCTTAAGAGTTGCATTATTGGAAATCTGAGCATGTTTCACTGTAAAGAAATTGGTGTTTACTGTAAAGGTTTTGAAAATTATGGCTAAATTTTTCTTTCATGAAAAATGGTTATGATGTGTATATAACTGATGTATATGAGCATGATATTATATTGAGAAGGAAATTCCTCCTATATGAAATGAAAAGGGTGAGTCTTATTGCATGATATTATGTGGAGAAGGAAATTCCTCCTATATGAAATGAAAAGGGTGAGTTTTATTGCATGATAAGTTGTAGAAGTAGTTCTATCTTCTTGTTGTGTTTGAGTCTCTTAAAGGTATGTGAAATTGATGTCTTCCCTTCATGCGTGTATTGTGTATTGTGTACTGTGTTGTATGGTTATGAGCTGTTAGTATTTGAGTCTTAACCCTTAAAAATGTTCAAAGTGTTGCAAGTATTATTCGGGGATGAATGTTCCTAAGGGAAGGATTATGTAACATTCTAGAAAATGTACTTCTCTAGTGAAGAGTCTATTATGTTTTTAAAAATATGTATTGGGATACATAGGCATCCCAATGCCCAATAATGGGTAATATTGGCATGTTAGAGAATATTGGCGTAAGGGTGTTAGCCAATTTCTATGTATTAACAAGTAACTTAAAAACACTTTGGTTCAAATTCCCGAATCTAAGCTTGTTTAGGAATTGTACCTTCAATGAAGACCCTAAGCTAAACTTATTGATTCTCAACTTAATACATTAGGTACGACGCATCCAAGTGTCAAGCCTAGGTACCATAGCACATGATCAATTAAAATGATCATATAGATTAAGCAGTGCCCAAGTACATAGTGAGGATCATTTGACAAGAAGTGCGCAGCAACACATGTGCAAAAACATGTGCAAGCACATGTGCCAAACAGTCGAGAGACTAAGATCAAACCCAACCAAATTCGGTTAGGGCGGTTAGGGGGCAGGCGTGCGTCGGGTCAAACCACATGGGGCCTAGCTTCCTAACCAACCCTAGACTCTAACTAACTTACCTAATTAGCTAACTAACCTAGAATTAACTAAAATTAACTAACTAATGTGCCCTAAATCCTAAGACCTAACCGGGTGACATTAAACGAATAACTAACTAAAGAAACATCCAAGTATCTAACCTAGGATGGTCCAAAGGGGTTGGTTATGGTCCTAACGACTTAGGGATACTTTAGTAATTACCCTAGGTCACTTAATTAATTAAATTAGCAACTTAATTAATAAATTTAATTCCTAGTCAAACCCGAGACCCTAAGTCAAATGTTCTCCTAGTTGTAGTCAAATTAGGAGGGGTGTTTAGGTAATTTAAGTGGAGGGTCTTTAGGGTAATTCTTGGGAAGTCTATATATTGATATTAGGTTAATTTTAGACCACAATTACACGTCCCAAATAAGAATCAAAAGAAATTCTCTTCATCTCTCAAGAAACGCACTCTTTTTAAAACTCCATTGAAGAACAAGAAAAACTTATTGAAGAAAACGAAGGTTTTGAAGTTTCCAATCAGATTTTCGGGGATTATTCATCTATAAGGTATGAATTTTGATCGTTGAAACTCGTTTCATCAAGGAGCCCAACTTTCAAATATGTTTTCTAAAGTTTTCAAAAGATGAATTGACCTTTTTCATGATCTACCATGTGTGCTTGCATTAAAGGTTTTTAATCATTGTTTAGTATGATTTTAACTCAATTAACCTATGAACAAATGAAATTGATGAACCCTAGATTTTGACTAACTTATGGGTTACTTGATATTGGTCTAATGTTTATGAATTAATGTGTAGTTTCTTATGGGCTTTCTAATGATGTAAGAATTGTATTCAATTGATGTCGAATTGGTCTTAGATTGTTAGATATATATTGAATTGACCTAGTTTCGTCTAGTATTATGATTTATAGTTTGAATTGATATTCATGGCCATGGGTAAGGGCCTTATGGTATTGAATTGGATGATTTAGCCATGGATTGAAGTGCTGAGAATGGATTGGCGGTACAGTGCCCTAATTCTGTTTATTTTGTGTTAATTAGACTTCAATTATTTTGTGAAATATGATCATATCTATCTACTAAGTGAAAGTATGTGTTCTTCTATAGATATTAGGTGATCATGTTGGACTATGACTATGTGTTTATGTGTGTAGTCTTAAAGTTGATATATGATTATTCTTACGTGACTATATGAGTATATGATGGGTATATTGATGATGTTATAGTAACGTATAGGATGACATAAAGATGATAAGGGTCATTCCTAAATGCTTCAAAGAATGATATGTTATATGTGCTAATGTGAATTAATGATGTGTCTTGTTTTGGTAGATTTATATCCCTTACTTGATACATGTATATGATGAATATGAACATCTTGACTTAGTAGGCGTATTCACCTTTGTCTTGTATGTATATGGATGATTGTTTAATAAAAGTCTAGGATCGGTAGACCTAAGATGGTGCCCTTCTAAGCATGACTAATACGTGAATCTTCTATATAGAAAGAAGGTTAAGAATGAGCTATCCTTAAAGACCATTGAATGATATCACTAGTGGACCCATCTTTGGTAGGTGCATTATGACTAGCTAATGACTAAGAGATGGTACATTTTCATATGTCCCATATATTGAACTTTCTCGATGAGAACAAAGGCTAGCACCGAGTAAATATGTTATGGATTGTAGCTTTACTTAAGAAGGAGACTAGAGTACAATGTACCTCTACTTGAGAATGAGACTAGAGTACATAAAAGACCTAGATATTCCTTAACCATGTGCCTACGTGGGATGTGTCCTAGTTCTACCCTTGGCAAGTAGAACACCCTCCATCGGAGTAGGGTAGACTACGGATTCCATGCCTAGCTAGTATGGTCTATGTTGATTATTGTCTATTCTCATCATGTGGGATACATACTAGTGTTGGATAAGTTCTAGGAAGTTTAGGTAGTGGAATGGGACGCTATCTAGACATTGCACGACTAGACTTTGAAGATGCTAGCATGGGAGTCCTTAGGTCTTTCCAAGACCATTATGTGAAGTCTATAATGAATGAAATGTCTTCTAATTGACTTAATGAACGATCACAACTTTAACTAACGTATGAGGAATAAAATGTGCTATATTTAGGGTATCTTTGAGGGTTGCTTAGGTAAGCTTGAAGAGGGTGTATGGGCGGTCTCTTCTTGTCCTACTTAGGTGAATCTTAGAGTAACCTTAGGTGGGGGAGTTAATGAAAGGAAAATGGAATGATCTTATCTTAGGATAACCTTTGGTTAAAAGCATGCAAGCTAAAAGAGGTTACTGTAAAGTTGAACTTAGTTCACTGTAATGTTCTTCAATATTTGATAAAATGCTTATGTGATGTCTTTTATGTTTCTAAGGTGTTAAATGTTGTTCTTATACTTATACTATGATTTTTAAATCAAAAAGAGCATGTTTTATATGAATGTCCGTTTCTCATGATTTTATGCATTACGCCATATATAGTACAAGTGTTTGTAATAATTTCATACATTTTGTATATCTCTAAAGGTGTAGGTGGTGTTTGAAAGGAGTCTCAAAGTTGAAGCTTGGATTAGTGTTCATTCAAGCAAAGAGTTTGGTATGTCCTTACTAGATACGATGACATCTTGATGTTTAGTTTTCCTTATTGAAAAGTATTATAATAGACTTAGCTATTTTCTATATTCATATGTTTAAGATGGTGACTTTAAGACTTAGCCTTTCATTATGTTTTTCTATAAAAGAGATATCTTGAAGTATTATTATTTCATATGAAAATTTTTAATTCCGCACTAATTTTCATACATGTATGCAATGAATGGTACGAAAGGGCTTGTCTTAGACCTCTGAGAGGTCGACGATGCCGGTCGCAATCCATGATTGCACCCTAACTTCTAGAGTGTGATTTCGGGATGTGACATCCTTTTTTTATATACTTGCTTTATTTTTCACTCCTCCAAACCCAATGTTTATCTTGCATAATAGATTTCGGAGTTGTAGAGAATTGAAGGAAGATCTCTAGAATAAGTATTCTAGAGAGTATAGTCTAGAAATGTTCTAGAAAGAATAGTTCTAGAAAAGATAGCTAGGAATATTCTTAAAATATACTAGTGTGTATAGAAGTGGTTCATTTGATATGTAACTAAGCAAGAAACAAAGCAAGTAACAAAGAAAGTAAGTAAGAAAGCAAGAGAACAAAGATGTGTGTGCTCAAGTAAAGAGTGTTGCACACAGTGGCAGATCTAGGATTTTAATGTTGTTGTTGCTTATTTAGCTATCAATCACAAAATACAAGTGTATTCATTAAAACATACAATCATATTCAAACATGATAGCGAAAAAAATCAATAAAACACCAATAAAAATTATTTTGGATTAAAAAAAGGAAAAAGTCTAATGATAGTTTCTTCTTTATAAAATTTGCTTAGGAAAATTCAGCAAAAGACAGCTTGTAAAAGGAAAACAAACACTCTACATAGGGAGTAAAATAAATAAAATAAGTATAAAGAAAAGATTTGTATTTTAAAGCAAAAATAATGTCCCTAGGTGGAATTGATCTGTAGCATACAACCGAGAAACAACCTAGATCACCCACATATAACCATCAGATCAACCAAACCATTTGTTTCATGGGTGCTCACCTTTATATTTTATATAATTCTTCATAATTTCTACATAAATATATTAGTTCGATACAAAATTAATAGGTGCTCGGTGCACCCAAAAGTACCATGTCAGTCCGCCCCTGGTTGCTGAAGCAAGCAACTAGTGGGATCAAAATTATAAGACCGAAGGGGGTCCTTACATTGATATAATGAAATTCAAGTTTTGAGAAATCAATTGTGCCCATCATTTCCCAAACAACAATATTCAACAAGTGGTATTAGAGCATGGTGGATAAGAGCGAGGTCATAACTCAAAGAAGATCTTACAAACTATTGTTGGAGGCTACAAGTCGCGAATTACTTATTAATGGAGGATTTCGCAAGCAATCTCTATAGCGTTGACAATATCAACGCAAGAAACTACGAATCATGGAGCACGAGAATGCAATATTACTTTCTCGGCCAAGAATTGTGGGACATAATCAGTGGATCGGACACCACACACCAATAGATGTTGAAGCAACAAAATGTGGAAGGTCAAAGTTGGAAAGACCATGTTTGTTCATGTTATAATAATTTAGGATGAGTTTGCGCAGCGAACTAAGAATGCTAAGACACCCAAAAAGCTTGGGACACCTTGGTAATGATTTTTAAAAAGAAGAATGATGTGATATTACAAAGCTTGAAAATGAGCTTTTGTCACGGAATATGACAATCAACCAATACCTCTCAAAGGCAAAATCTTTGTATGATGAAATATCAAAATTAGATCCTGAGAATGCTATCACGAAGACAAGAATGAGAATAATCATTGTTCATGGTCTAAGGAAACATTATAAAGTCATAATTACAGCCACACGGGGGTGGGACAAAAAACTAATACATTTGAGTTAGAAAATATGTTGGAAAATGTAGAATATTTGGAGAACCCTTTATCAAGTCTCATTATAAAAGACGAAGATAAGGCGTCCTTCACCAAAAGAAAAGCCTATAAAAAAAGAGAAGCGGAGAAAAGCTCACGGCCAGGGTGAGACAAAAAGAATCAACATCAAAGACGTCAACAACAAATCAAGCAGACAAAAGCTTTAACAACTGACAAATGTAGAAGTGCTACAAATGTGGAAAGAAAGGACACTACGCTAGAGAATGCTGATACAAGAAAGCTAAAGGTAATGTAGCTACTTCTACTCAAAACAAGAAAAATGAAAAAGAAGTTTGGGATTTCGAGATCTCTTATAAAGTTGAAGAAACAAATTAACAAGAGGAGCTTGTCATTGGTCACTCTAAGAAAAGGATCTTGAACTTGCAACTGTAAGTGAGAAATTGGTTGATTATGAACATGATTTGATCATTGATTAAGGATGTTCCAATCACATGGCTGGTGATGAGCAAAAGCTCATTAGCATGAGTGAATATAGAGGAGGTCGATTTGTGGGGACTTCAAATAATTTAAAAAATCTCAATAACTCATATTGGGAAGATGATGTTTGCACCTTATCACAGGCAAGTGAAACTTCAAAATGTCTACCGTGTTCCAGGTATGAAGCAGAACTTATTATTTTTATCGCAACTAACAAATTCTGGTAACTACGTCTTATTTGAGCCAAATGACGTAAAAATATATCAAAACTCAAAAGTTACAAGTACACCAATCATGGAATGGAGAAGATTAGAATCAATTTATGTCCTATTAGCGGAGACAACTTATTTTGAGAAAACGCGGAGTAATGAAATATCTGATTTATAGCATGCACGAGTCATGCACGTTTGCTACAAAAAACCAAAAATTATGATGCAATAGTCAAAACTAAAAGGTCTTCCCCAACTTGATATTAAAGGAGACATTATATGTGTTGGATGTTAATATGGGAAAGCACATCAACTTCCCAATGGAGAATCAAAGTATCAAGCGAAGGATCCATTAGAGCTAGTACATTCAGACATGTTTGGACCAATGAAGCAAGTAATCCATTAGCAGTTACCTTAACATGGTAACATTAATCGATGAATTTTCAAGGAACATATGGATTTACTTGTTTAAAGAGAAATATGAAGTATTCGAGAAGTTTAAAGAGTTTTAATATATTGCCGAGAATGATATTGGAAGAAAAATAAAATGTCTCTGTACGGACAATGAGGGAGAATACACATCACGAGAGTTCAATAACTATCCTAAAGAGAAGATGATAAGACGCCAGTTAACTTGTCCAAATACGACAGAAAAAAATGTGGATGAAAGAAAAAATAGGCATTTGGCAGAGATTTGCAAAAGTATGTCTCTTAGTATGAATCTACCAACAAGATTTTTGACGGAATGGGAGGAATGCTTGAAGATTGTTGTCCACATCACCAACAGGTGTCGTAGGCAAGATTGAGACTCATCTCATAATTTGAGGAACTTAAAAAAGATAATTCCTACCGTAATCCACTTTAGAGATTTTGGTTGTGTGTGCTATGTGTTTGTGTGAGATCATTTTCACAGCAAGTTAGATAAGAGAGGTGTTCGTTGCATCTGTGTTGGATATGAAGAACAAAAAATTGTTCGAAGGGTTGTGACCCTACCAAAAATCGAACATATGTGTCAAGAAATGTAGTATTTGATGAAGCGTCATCTTGGTGGTCCGAAGAAGTCTCCCTGCCAGACTAAATAGCTCTTTAGTAAAAGTTGTAAGATAAGCTCAACAAAGTAGAACAAGGGAACAAGATAGAATCTAACCAGGAGGTATTTCCACAAAAGGAAAAGAAAATCTTATGGAAAAATGGAGCTTGTGAAACACCAAATGAGTTGCAAGAAGAAGTCGAAGAAGAGTCACAATCCCAACGTAGGAGGTCCACACGACTGAAGCGTCCAAACACAAAGTACATAGATGCATCATTAACATAGGTGGTTAACATCAAAGAGGCTAATACCTTTGGAAAAGGTTCAAAGATTAGGGATCTGAATAATCCGACGAAGGTGGAGATCCTTAAAGGGTATGGACGTCATTATGCTTGCAAAGTTTCAAGAATCGCTCACAACGTGCAAAGAAAAAATTAAGTTGGTGTTGAGTGAGAGTGTTAAGAATTCATCCAACTGAATTATTTTTCTTTAGATAAATCAAGAAAAATCTAGAATATTCCGGAGTTGTAGAGAATTGTTGGAAGATCTCTAAAATGGGTATTCTAGAGAGAAAAGTCTAGAAATATTCTAGAAAGAATAGTTCTAGAAAAAAGATAGCTAGGAATATTCTAGAATACAGTAGTACGTATCTCAATAGATTCTTCCACCACCTCATATATATGGAGGTGGTTTATTTGAATATAACCTAGCAAGAAACAAACCTAGAGAGCAAACTAGTGTGTACTCAAGTAAAGAGTGTTGCTGAAGCAAGCAACAAGTGTGATCTAGATTGTAAGACCGAAGCGGGTCCTTACTTTGATATAATAAAAATAAAGTTCTTAGAAACCGATTGTGCCCATCGTATCCCAAACAAAAAGAAATTCAACACATTTGTCAAATGAAATCTATATTGAAAGCCTTCTGTCCACTTTCACAAAACTAACAAGAATTAAGCAACAATGAAGGCCACAAATGCTCAAATGAATTACAATTGTGTAACTAATGGTTTGTAAGTTCCCACTTTATACATGTCTTGGAGGTGCAATTTAATTCTTCTTCTATTGTCAAATATATAAAAATACATTGCATGTTTAAGGTTCTTTTCTATACAGCCTCTACCTTCACAAAAGTAGGGGTAAAGTCTAAATACATACTTCTCTCCCTATACCCCACGAGAATACACTGTGTTTGTTGGTGTTGTTGTTCCTACATTGCATGTTCAAGGTACATTGTCACACATGATCTGCTTGAGATCTTCGCTAGTCCTTTTTATTTTTGCATTTTCTACGAAACAATTTTCTTAGAACATTTATTTGGTTGTAGAATTGGTGCGTTCAAAACTCAAAAGAACTAAATTAAGTTGGAAATTGATTTTCTTTTACAACTGCATTTTAAGGGAATGAGACATATCTTTAGTGCGAGTGACATGAAATTATGCAAGGTGAATGCTCCAATAAGACTACGCATAGCCCTGTCCGGGATTATTTTTTGATGTAAGATCTTCATTACTAGTGCCCTTTAAAATACCGTTAATATGATAAAAGAATAAGAGTCTTTGTCTAGTATAGTAACTAACTTCATTGGTTTTCTTTGTTGCTAGTAGCATTATATGTTTTCTTAAATTTTATTTATTTGGTCTGTCAAAGGCCAAGAGTTCTTTCAGTTTAGCAGTAACTCAATCTGCAACTGGTTTGATGGAAAAAACAATTGAAGAAATATTTGGATGCTATGAATTATGGTCATGAGACTAGTGTATGTAGGAAGATCCTTTCTAAGTCCTTTTTTCGGTACACTTGGAAGATATTTTCGTACACTTAATATAACTTTGACTAGTATCACAATTTTTTTGAAATTTTCCTTTAACCATGAATCTAGTCAAACTATAACTTTTACAACTTAGTAGTACTATCTTTTTTTACTAAAATGTATTTTATTGTGCAGGGGCATTTTCATTGATTTTTATTCTAAAGAAAGGCCATGAGAACGCAGTTGAGATGGGAGAGTCAGTACTATAAATAGACTTGATCGGAAAATCCTTCTCCGTTGTGTTTCTTCTTTTTCTTCTCCATCGAGATGGTTAATGGAATCAAGAAAATTGCTGATACTGTTGCAATAGAGATGAGGGAAATGTATGCTCTAATGGAGAGGATGTTTGCAGAATTGAATGCCAAGCTGGAAAAAATTGATCATAAAATTTTAGAGTGGAAAGAAAGCATTAAATCTTCCAGGGATCAAGAGAAAGGCTAAAAAATGATCGAAGCTGCCATGATTCCTCCATCCGACGACCATGAAAACTCATCGATGCTTCAAGTACAATTGGTTTTACTTCTCTAGATTTAATTTTCCAAAATAAACTTGTTGTGATGATTTTAAATCTTTGTTCTATTGTTGCTGATTTATTTAAGGAGGAGCAAGTGAAACGGCATAGAGAACCCATAACCTATACTTATAGTCGCAAACACAACAAAAAGAAGGGCGATGTTTCACCGATTGAAGTTGATGGTGTTGATGTTCTGATTGTAGATCCCGTTTCTTCATAGGAATCAGTGATAGACATGATCGAAGATGGCATTGTTAACGTTCCAATTATAGATCTTATTCCTATAAATAATTTTTAACCCATTTTTGGCCTACGTGGTACTATCAACTAGATAGCTTGAAAAATTATCAAGACGTGTTGGCCCTGAAGATAGTGCCATGTAGGCCGAAAAGGGATAGAAAACTATTTATAGGAATGAGATCTACAATAGGAACGTTAACATCGCCATCTTCAATCATGTCTATCACTGTTTCCTATGTGGAATATGATCTACAATCGGAACATCAACACCATCATCTTCAATTAGTAAAACGTCACACTTCTTTTAGTTGTGTTTGTGACTATTAGTAGCGGTTATGGGTTCTCTGTGCCGTTTCACTTGCTCCTCTTTAAATAAATATGCAACAATAGAACAAATATTTAAAATCATCACAACAATTTTATTTATGGAAATCAACTCTAAAGAAGTAAAACCAATTGTACCTGAAGCATCGATGAGTTTTCATGGCTGTCTGATGAAGGAATCATGATAACTTCGATCATTTTTTTGCCTTTATCTTGATCCCTAGAAGATTCAATGCTTTGTTTCCACTCTAAAATTTTATGATCAAATTTTTCCTGCCTAGCATTCAATTCTCCAAACATCCTCTCCATTAGAGCACACATTTCCCTCATCTCTGTTGCAATAGTAATAGTGATTTGCTTGATTCCATTAACCATCTTGACGTTGAAGAAGAAGAAACACAGAGGAGAAGGATTTTCTGGTCAAGTCTATTTTTAGTACTCGCTCTCCATCTCACCCGCCTTCTCATGGCCTTTCTTTAGGAAAAAAACAATGAAAATGTCCCCGCACAATAAAATATATTTGAGTTAAAAAAGATAGTACTATGAGGTACTAAAAGTTAATGGTATGGTAGACTCCTGGTTTAAGGAAAATTAAGAAGATTTTTAAATTTTGTAATCCTATTAAAGGTTATATTAAATATACCAAAATATCTACCAAGTGTCCCGGAAAAAGGACTTAGAAACGATCTTCCTACATACACTAGTTTCATGACCATAATTAATAGCATCCAAATATTTCCTCAATTGCTTTTTGCATCAAACCAAGTTTTGACTTTTACAGACCCAACAAATAAAATTAATAAAAGATATAAAGCTATTAGCAACAAATAAATCCTTTTCTTTGTATGTCGTATCCAACAGAGATGCAACGAAAAAATTTCTTATCAAACTTGTTGTGGAGTTGATCTGACACGATCACATAGCACACATAACCAAAAACTCAAAAGTGGCTTACGGTAGAAATCATCTTTTTAAGTTTCTCAAATGGTGAGATGAATCTATATCTTGTGTTGATGTGGACTACAGTCCTTGTGCATTTTGCCCAAAACCTTGCTGGTACATTCATACTATGCAACATACTTTTGCATATCTCTGCAAATGCCTATTTATTCTTTCAACCACTTTATTTTGTTGTGTCGTATTTGGGCAAGTTAACTGTCTTCTTATCATCTTCTCTTTAATATAGTCATTCAACTCTCGTGACGTGTAGTTTCCCCTATTGTCCATACGGAGATATTTGATTTTTCTTCCAATATCATTCTCCACAATATATTGGAACTTTTAAGCTTCTCAAATACTTCAGATTTCTCTTTTAAGAAGAAAATCCATACGTACCTTGAGAATTCATCAATGAATGTTACCATGTAACGTAACCAATGATGGAGGACTTCTTCACTGGTCCAAACGCGTCTGAGTGTACTAACTCTAATGGCCCCTTTCTTTGATACTTCGATTCTCCATAGAGAAGTTGATGTGCTTTCGTATATTGACATCCAACACATATAATGTCTCCTCCAATCTCAAGCTGGGGAAAACCTTTTAATTTTGACTGTTCCATAATATTTTTTAGTTTGATGTAGCTCACGTGCCCGAGATGTGCATGCCAAAGATAATGTGTTTCATTACTTCGCGTTTTCTCAACACAAGTTGTCTTTGTTAACATGACGTAGATTCATTCTAATCTCCCTTCCATGATTGGTGTACTCGTAACTTTCAAGTTTTGATATACTTTTACGTCATTTGGCCCAAACAAGACATAGTTACCAGAATTTGTTAGTTGTGATACCGATAATAAGTTATTCGTCATACGTGGAACATAATAGACATTTTGAAGTTCCACTTGTATTGAGTTGTGAGGAGGCACAAAAACCATCTTGCCAATATGAGTTATTGGTATTTTTGAATTATTTGTGTCACACCCCTTTTCGCGCACGGTGGCAGAATGGATTTTTCCAATTTAAGTGACGGTGTTGATTTGAGATTATTTTTAATTTTTCAGAGTCGCCACTTGGAATTGAGTTATGGTGTTACAAGTCACCTTTTGTTTAATCACTAATCAATAGGAAAGGACTCTTTAGTTTTGGTATACGAACCAGAAATTTGGATAAGGAATTCTGTTGACCGAGGAGAAGGTATTAGGCATCCCTCGAGTCCCGTGGTTCTAGCACGGTCGCTTCTATTGACTTATAATTGACTTAAGTTATTTTGGATATATTTTCGATCCTACATTTTCACTCATATTTTTATTGTTGAATTTTTAGTAGTTTTAAATCGGATACATAACTGCATTCTCGATCTTGATATTTGGAGACATAATTGTCTTCCCCTCTTGTGTTCATCACACCTAATAACCTTAATTTACAACTATTGATTTAAATTAATGAAGTTAGATTTATTAAAATAATTTGACCAAGGCGCGTAACCGCATACTGGAATTTGACCAAGGTGCGTAACCACATCCTCGAGTTTTTTTTTAAATATCTTAAAAAAATAAAAATAAAATGTGTAACCACATTTTTAATTGAGATAAAATTTAATTATTACTATTACATGAAATAACAAAAATAAAATAAAATAAAAAACTATATATTTGCTTTTGTTTTTCTTTGGCTTCATGCCCCCGACCCTGCAAACCTTTTCTAAATTTTGTTCTTTTGGTTATTATTTTATATTTTTGTTGCTTTTTCTTCACATATTCTTTTCTTTGTTTTTCTTTTTCATTCTATTTCTCTTATTTATCTTTTCCTTATTTTTCTTTTTTTATATATCTTTTGTTTTATATTTTTTACTTCTTAGTTTTCTTTTACTTTTTATCCTTTATAAATTGTTATGTCTTTTCCTTTTATTTAAATTTTTTAATTTCTTTTTTTATTTTTTCCAAAATAAAACAATCAACATAAATCAATTAATTGAAAACTTTATAAAGTTTCGCATTAAAAGAAATGCAAAGAAAGTTGAAGATTTGATTTCTTTTATTTTTATTTTTTATTCTCTTTTTTTTTTTTAAAAAACAATAGATACAATTTTATTAAATATATAAAGTGGAGAAGTAACTTAACTTATTAGAACTAAATTTCATATAAATATTAATAACTACATACCATAGACTATTAAGCTTCATACTTTAATCAAGACCAAGATAAAATGGGAATTCAAAGCATGCAAGAATAATTACATGTTATATAAATTTTACTCCAAATTTAAGGATATACAATTCTCATTCCATTTCATATCATAATGCAAAAATTAAACATATATAAATTAAATTTGAACAACTTCATAACATTGGAATTACATCTTGCGCAATTATGAAATCAAATAATGTAATGAAGATCAAGTGTTACCTTTTGTGAAAATTAATTCACAAAGAAAAGGTCACAATAGGAACCGCGGAAGCAAACCTCGACTCAACTTTTGTTGTGTTGTATTTTTCGTTATTGTTTGAAGAAAAGAATGAAAAAGTGTTTTTTGGTTTTCTTTTTCTCTCTCTTCTATCTCTCTGTATTGCTTTTTTGTTGCTCCTTTGGTTTCTCCTTCTTCCTTTTTTTTTTGATGTGTCGTGTGTGTGTTTTTAGTACAACTTTTTTTTTCTTCTTTTTTTTTCCTGATCTTTTCCCCTCTTTTTTTGGTGTGTGTGTATATATAGTATGTAGGAGTGTATGTGGGTGTGTGGGTGAGTGAAGAGGATCATGTGAGGGTGTGGGAAGTGATAGTGGAGTTGTGGGTGGATGTGATGATAATTGATAATATTCTTATAAATTAAATATATCAAAATTATAAATAATAAATATTAGTTATCTAGAACCAATTAAAATCTAAATGACTAATTAAAAATATAATTAAGAAACACTAGTTTATTTATTACATTTAAATTATACGAAGATATATTTTTGTAGCTTTTCATTTATTATTTTTAATAATTTAAATAAAACTTACCTTAAAAAATGATTCTATTTTTGTTGTTTCCGAATCTATAAAAATAACTGATAAAAATAGCACAAAATTAAAATATCTAACTTGAACATAAAAGAAATATTTAAGGAATAAAAAATAGTATAAAACCTTATGTTCGGTCAAAAATTACGTGTCTACAATTTGCAGTCACCAAAACTCGACCACCTTTATGTTCACTCATGTTAATGAGTTTTTTCTCATCACAAGTCATGTGATTGGAACATTTTGAATCAACGATCCAATAATGTCCATAATAGACCAATTTCTCACTTACAGTTGCAAGTACGAGATCCTCTTTTTTGTTAGAGTGACCGGTGACGAAAACCTCTTGTTGATTATTTTCTTCAACTGCATAAGAAGTTTTGAAATCCCAAACTCCGTCTCCATATATCTTGGTTTTAGTAGAAGTAACTACATTACCTTCAGCTTTCTTGTACCAGCAGTCTCTGGCGTAATGTCCTTTGTTTCCACAATTGTAGCACTTCTCCATTTGTTGGTTGGTAAAGCCTTTTGCCTGCTTATTTTGTCGTTGACTTCTTTGATCTTGATTCTTTTGGTATCCCCTTGGCCTTGAGCTTTTCTCCGCTTCTCTTTTTGATAGGCTTTTTTTTTTGGTGAAAAACACCTTATCTTTGTATTTTACAGTGAGACTTGATAATGGATTCTCCATATCTTCTTCATTTGCCAACATATTTTTCAACTCAGATAAATTGGTTCTGTGGCCCACCCCGTGTGGCTGTAATTATGCCTTTGTACTCCGGCATATCTTCACATTCTTATCTCCATAGTAGCATTCTCATGATCTAATTTTGATATTTCATCAGACAAATTGAGAGGTATTGGCTGATTCTCATATTCCGTTGAGAGATCGACAAAAGCTAATTTTCAGACCTTTGTAATCTTGTATAATTATTCTTTGTAAGAACCGTTGAAGAGGTGTCCCAAGATTCTTTGGGTGTCTTGGCATTCTTAAGTTGTTGTAAGAGCTCATCCTCAATTGTTACAGTAAGAACAAACATGGCCTTTCCAGGTTTGTCCTTCCACATTTTTGCTACTTCAACATCTGTTTTTTTGGTGTGGCGTCATGACCAAATTTAAAACTGTGACCGGCGCTACAGAGAAGAGTCCCAAACTAAGTCTTAACCAGAAATCTACAGAAAATCGGGAAGAGTTTCCTCTATTTTTGGGCCTATCCTGAAACTACGTGTATCAGAAATGAATAACGCAGCCAACCGATCTCATCACTAATCCACCTTATTCATCAATAGACCATTGAAGGGTAAATATACTAATTCCAACTCCAAAACATAAGTCTCGTACTAAACACAAGTTTACAATACGAAAGAATACTCATAACTTCTAATAAAAGGAATGACTATGGAGCGACTCTAAGAATTTTAATAAATGTTAATAACAACTAATGAGCTTATTTTCCACACAAACAAGTGCGGGTCTAACTAGGAATTATCAACTCGTAAGCTCTAGTTAAGGAAATCATTACCCATGTCACATGCATTCTCTGTAAAATAAAGCTAGGAGTGAGGTACTAGCTCAGTGAATAGTAACAATCAACTACAATCGTTTTAATGAGGGACAAGTCAGAAAATATGCTAGTATGATAGTTAAATTGCTAAAATCAATGCCTTTTTCAGAAAGGGTAACAATATTCAATTTATTTTTCCTCATGTAAGCAAAATCAATGTAAACACTCAGTAGTAAAGTCAGAAAAATACTTTCATATGAAATATTAGTTGTAAACTAACAAAAACACTTTCATATCAAATCTTGGTAGTAAACTTAGAAAAACACTTTCATATCAAATCTTAGTAGTAAAGTCAGAAAGACATTTCCATATCAAATAGTTATAGCTTGGAGGTTTCCAAGGATTAATCATGTAATCAGTGTGGACTTCTCTTTAAGAAGTAACCAATAACACTGAACTCCTCATAAAGGAGTTAAATATTCATATCAGTAGATCCTACTCGAGGGATATCAATAACAATATTATACTAGTTCTACCTTCCCACTAGAGAGGGCTTTATCAGAAATCAGTAAGTACAAGGTGCACCAGGTCTAACGAACCTGCCCTTATCTACAGGATCCACTAAGGTATACTCCCACTTATACTTTCCTTGTTATCAATAGAAACATTTCAAAATCAAACAGAGAATTTAAATCTTATCAAATCATATTATTTCAAAGTTTAAAAGTCATTTGTCAAAATACTATTTCACAAATAAGTGTAAAATCTTTTCAATAACAGTAATCATATCTTGTAAGAATGATATCATCTCAAATACTCTTTTTAGTTTCATATCAAGTAAAAGATTTTCCCATATGCAAGCTCAAAGTATTTCCGTAAATCGTTCAATTTATAAACCATATATAAATCATGAAAGTTATAAAACACAACTTATGGTAACATTACTACTCACAGTACTCGTGTTGAGATACCAAACTTGTCGCCTCAATAAATCCGTAAGTCTTCCTCAATCAATCTATAAAACATCAAAATAATATCATATTACTTCCTTCATTTCTGATAATTCAAACTAAATTCAGAATACCTAATCCTCGAGGTTTCATGGTAGATTCTCAATCTGTCAATTTATACCGAATTTGTGCTTCTAATCCAGCAAAACAGTCTCATTAATGATTACTTACGTCACCCTATAATAAACAGAACTAACTTCACTGCCATCCTGCAATTATAATTCTGTCTATGCCAAACTACAACAGTTTAGTCCAAATCTTTAACGTACTCACTCAAATCATAAGAGTTTAACAGGTTCATCTATCTCTTCTAAACTCATGTTTCTCAAATTCTCAATCCCTAAATTTATAGCCACGAAAAATGCAAATCCAATCTTTACACTAAGTTTTGAAACTTACTTTCTGCTTCCGCTTCCCTCATCAATAAAAATCCAAGCTTTACCAGTTTTCCTTCTTCGATCTGTCGCTGGAATGAAGCAGTACCTTCGCGTAAAGGAGAAGTATAAAAGGTTCAACGGTTTGCTGAAACCTTTTTCTAGACATGCAGTTGGGCTAAGGCCTATTCCATTTTTCTTTCAAGAAAATTCTTTGGTCTCCTTTCCCCTTTCTTACTCTTTATTTATTTATTTATTTATTTGGCTAATGACTAATATGTCCTTGTTTAAAATATGGGATATTACATTCTCCCCACCTTAAGAAATTTGGACCCCAAATTTAGATGATTGTATACCTGTAGACTGAAGTAAGAGAGGATACTGGACTAGCATAAAATTTTCTAACTCCCAAGTAGCTGCTTCAATGGTATGAATTCTCCATAGGAATATCACATATATAATTTTTCTTGACCTTAACTTTCTTTCTTGTTTGTCGACAATAGCCACAGATTCCTCTTCATATGTTAAGTTCTCATCAATCTGTGTAGTCGGTCCTTCAAGTACACGAGAGGAGTCTGAGATACATTTTCTTCGCAGACATAGAATTTGGACGAGTAAAATACATCTCAAGGGAATCACTCTCACCCAGTCCACAAATCTTATATGACCTTACATATCTCCAGCTCAATTTACCTTTGTCGCTTCACATCTAATGTAGAGGGACTCCTACGAAGGTTTGATCTCCAACTGTGTACTCTAAATACCTTTCCTTTTATATGTAAAAGACTTTAATCGTTTTTAACTATGTGCAACTTCTGTATGATTAACTTGACCTTGTCCATAGTTTCTTGTACCATGTCTGTCCAAACGCATTAGCCTCTCCAATTTTCAATGAACCCCAAAGTCAAGAATGTGAGCGCCCAACATCCTCCAAGATTTGTATAGTACATTCAATATGTCTGTTCGTTTGTGGATGAAATGCACTACTAAGATCTATTCATGTACTTAATATTTTTTAGAAAGATTCTCAAAAGTGTGAAGTGAACAGTGGTACACAGCCAATTATGATGGACACTGAGTCTCATGGAGTCAAACAAAATTTTTTCATGCAAATTTCTGCAGATGCTCCTCTATTTTATCAAGTTTTGAACAATAAGAAGTGTGCTGACTTTGTAAGCTATTTACAATACCCATTCAGGTTCATAACCTATAAGGATTCATGGAAGCGCGGTTATAAAATCAATACTAGCTCCTTTCAGTTTCCATTCTGGAATCTTAAACGGTAGTAGTAGTCATGTTAGTTGCTTATAGTCGTGTTTAACATGTTCACAAATCAGCCACTAGAAATGAAGTTAGAAATATCATTCTTTATAAGTTTCCACCAGTACACTTACTTCAGGTGTCTTAGTATATCCAGGATCTACAATGTATTAGGAGTTATAGCTTCTTGAAGAATAAGCACTCTCACATCATCTATGTTCGATTATCATAACCATTATCGTAATTACCCATTTAGTCCAACAGTGACATAACTTCCAATACTCATATCCATGTATTTACTTACTATAACCTTATTTCCATATTCACACAATTATAATCCTTGTATTTGGTGATATCAATATGCTCTACCAATAAAGACTTGGTCTGGACATAAACCAACAACGTCCCCAAGTTTCTCATACTAATTTGATATCCATACCCTCGAGTGTGTATACATATTAGGTCAAAATTCTATTCACAGGAGCTATATGTCAATTAGATAATGGATTTGCTTCTCAAAGCATCTGTCTTGACATTGCCTTTTTCTGGATGACAGAGAATAGCAAATTATTTTTTCAATCATCGTGTAGTTTCCTCTGGTGGGTAAGTTGAAGAATTAAATCTATTTGCTGAACATAAACACCAAGCTCTTGTAGTCTAGATGAATCTCGTTGGTTTCATTGTATAAATATCACATATAAAATCTCTACAACAAGTATCATCGAGACTAACTTCAATTTATGAGTGTCATTGTTTTTCACTATCTCATTTAGTGTGTACTCAAAACATAAGCAATCAGATGATCTCTTTATATGCGAACATATCCTAATTTCACCTTAAAAGCATCACTAAGCACAATGAATACTCCAGAATTTAAAGTAGCATTAACACTGGTATGGTGGTCCATAGGTCTTGAGCTTCCGTAAGCTCTACTCAAATTATTTCATCCACAAGAACTTTGAATTATTTTCTTTTTGTGATTACTTGGTCAGTTGTACTATCCTTCTAAAGACATCCCCAACAAACATATGTTGAAGACCATCAAGCTCAAAAAAGGTGAGTTCTTTTAGAGTCTAAACCAAAGAATTGAGACAATCTTTGTGTTCATTCTAGCCATGAGCATACACTCATGTACAGTCACTAGCCATTGGCACATATCTTTCAAGTAATGTCTTTATAGCAACAGGAGAATATGTCAGTCCAAAAAATATCACATTAAACTTTTTAATGCCTCTGTCGAGTTTTTTGGAAGCTATCTTAAAATATTTCCGCAATTCTGAACTTATAAGAACCAACCAAAAGATCAATATTTTAGAATTAGACGGATCCATGAAACAAATCAAATAGGTCATTTATATGAGGCAATCACTACTTATTGCATATCGTTATATAGTTCAACTATTAGTAGTTAATAATATTTCCAAGTACCTGAGTTTTTTTTTTCTCTCACAAGGTATTTGTGTACAATTAAGTCCTATAAAGCACTTTTCAGTAGGTCCACCAACTATTTTTTAGCTCACTTTACTGCATTGGTTTCATATGATATGAAGGTATACAAATGGGCTAGGTGTCCGGTGCCAAATCATTACAAAACATCTACTTCTTGTATGGGAGGTAATCGGAACAAATCGATAGAAAACACATCATTTAATTCTCTCGCTAATGACACTTTTCCATCTCGGTGTCTGGTCTATTCCATGTGTTACCACATTCCATTTCTTTTACCATAGATAGGAAGCATATGAATATTTCTTCACTGGCCACCAAGTCACAGCAATAAAAGATAGAACATTTCCTAGTCTTGGGACTTCTTCTTTCCTTCTTTCGAAAACAATAGATTCATTGATTCTCAATTAAACTATCTTCTCATGACATTTGAGAGTATTATAAGAGGAAAATAACTTATTCACCAACAATGAGATATCAATTTAACCATATAAATATGATATGGTTAGCTATGTAATCCTTTCTCTCAATTCTATCTTGATGAGCATTGTATACATGTCGAACAAAAGAAAAAAATGCCCCACATGAGTAGAAACCAATGAAAGTATTTCCCAATATCATGAGCATTCACAATTTACAACTCTTTACTAAAATTCCCATAAAAGGATTTCTTGGTTTTGGTCTTCTCAAATGAATGCTTGATTGCCCACTCGTCACATTACATGTTTGCAATCTTTTTAATAAAGTTAATTATCTCAAAATAGGTTAACGTCTTCATATGTAATCTTGTTCAAGGTCTTAACTAACCTTCCAACAAACCTTTAAACCGTAAATACTTCGTTAGGTAATAAGTAGGGATTATATCTAGACAATTGAAAAATCTAGAGTCATATCAGTTAAATACATTATTTGTAACAAATTCCTTAAAATATTTGACAAGTTACACATTTTCAACTGTCAATAAAGAAACCATCCATAAATAACTTAGTAAATAGCCTCGAGTCGATGGTGTTCCCCTGTGGGTATTTCAAACAATACCATATTATACCATGTATTTTATCATGTTCACCATCTGAACGTTGTCAAATCCACAGTACTCTTATTGGGATGTGCTAGATCTCACAAAGCTTTAAGTATTTCACCTAATAATCTTTACCAAAAATCTCTAAGGATATTTGAGTTGTTACAACCTACGAACCTTGGAGGTTTCATCTTTTGAAACTTCTAAGCATAATTTTTTTAAAGTCTTAATTTTAGTAGCTTCTTGAAGATGTCTTGGGACCTATTCGCTGCTTGACTCCATTCATTATGTCCATTAATATGTCTAAGTCATTACATGAACATATGTGTGTTAACAGGAACATTCTCATGTCACTAAGGTGACCAAGTAGTGCTCTTTCCAGAATAGAAATATATTACATTTCACATATGTGCACACAAATCTCTCATGTGTCAATAACTACCTCTTTCTTATACCTTTCAGCTACTTCAGTAAGCTCACTTTAATTTGAAGAGACATATGTTTACACGGTGAAACTTTTGGGCTATTCTTATTATGGGGTGACTAAGTTCAATACATGCGATGGCAAGAAAAACAATGTTAGATTCATCTAGTATACCCTATTAGTTTCACACATAAAGAGGAATGAGAAAGAAAGACATACACATCTTATCACGTCTTCGCAGAACCATGATTATAGAAATTGCCGGCAACATAACCATAATTGAGATTCTACAAGAATGTCGCAAGGTCATCATATTTCCCCGTTCAATAAATACAGATAAATGAAAGGGAGAGAAACACCCTGAAATTAACAACTTCTTTGTGGGTACAGAAAAGTCATTAAGGTCCTTCAGAAGAAAAAGAAGCAGTTCAGAATACGACAACAACACCTCATTCAAATCCCCAACAAAGAAAGAGTCGAATTGAACATAAGGTGTTGAAAATGGAAGTGAAAGTTTCACTCTCAAAGATATCAAGTTACATTTTTTCAGCATCTAGAATGTTTGAAGAATATTCACAAATCCCGTCGATATCAGACACGATAATGTGAACCACCTAGAGGGACATAATCTTTATCACGCAGAGAGTCATTCATTCCGTATTATCAAATCAGTCAATACCATTTCCAAGAAGGTCATAATATTCAAAAGACGAGAGGGACATTGCATATTCAAACCGCCAAAAGGACCATTGCATCTTCATCATAGAGAGGGCCATCTTATATGTAAATGCCAAAAAGGTTATTGCATCTTCAAACCTCCGAGTTGGACATTACATTTTCAAACGTCGAGTGAGCCCTCATCTTCAAACACCGAGAAGACCATCATTTTAAAACGCCAAGACGACCATCCTATATGCAAATGCCAATAAGGCCATTACATCTTCAAATGCAAAGAGTTCCATCATATATGAAAATGCCAAAAGAGCATTGCATCTTCAAATGCCGAGAGGGCCATCATATATGCAACCACCAAGTGGGATATTGTATCTTAAAATGTCGAGAGGGCCATTGCATCTTCAAACACTGAGAGGGCCATCATCTACGAGCACCAAGAGGGCCATCATAATCAAATGCCAAGAGGGAATTACATATTCCATTACTAAGAAGGACATCATCTTCGAACGCTGAGAGGGCCATCATCTTTAAATGTCAAGGGGGACATCATATATGAAAATTCTGAGAGGGCCACCAACGCATCTTCAAATGCCAAGAAGGCCATTGCATCTTCAAATTTCAAGAGGTCCATCATCTACAAACTCCGATAGGGTCATCATTTTCTAATGACAAGAGGGCCCCATTACATAAAATACCAAAAGCCCATTACATATTCAAACCGCCAAGAGGACCACCATGCATTCCAAATTCTAAGAGGGACATTGCATCTTCCAATGCAAAGAGGGTAGTTACATAATCAAACCACTAAGATGGTCATCTGTATTATATTATCAAAGGTGATAATATCATTTCTGAATCGATCAACATCATCTTGCCGATACATAATTTTCGTCTTACCAATCAAGCTTCGACAACATCAACCTACCATTGGAGCAACATCATCCTACCAATGGATCATCAATATAGAAATATCATTTTACCATTCAAGCTTCGACAACATTAACATACCATTGGAGCAACATCATCCTGTCAATGGATCATCAATGTAGCAACATCAACCTACAATTGGATCAACAATATCTTGGCAATGGATCATAAGTGTAACAACGTTATCTTAACAGTAAAGCATCATCATCCTATCAAAGAATATTCATCATCAACAATATTGCATTATCGAGAAAGTCGTTATTGTGTCGCTTTATATCAATTCATCATCAACTGCATCAAAACCGATGGATTTTGACGTTAGACATTTAGAAATAAAAATTAAAAAATATGCTAAATATGGTTAAACATACCACTTATCTATATAAATTATAGTTTCTACTAACAAGTTTGTTTCTGTCTTTTGCCGAGAGCATCCAAGAGGATGAATTCTATCAAACAACAGGTGGGAACGACATAAAAAAGGATGCAACACAATGTGAAATTTTTTCTTAGCAGCAAACTAGGACATAGTCCAAAGAGGAATATAAAACTCTTAGGACATGAGTTGAGGAGAAACATCCACCACAATCAAACCACACCCCTATCAGAAGGCGTGTGGGTTTTTCTTTGGGTTTATCTGTTTCAATTTCACATCCAATATTTTTTGTCTCTCACCATAGGAAACTATTTAATCTGAGTAACAGTGCACCAAGAGCTTTGGAAATTATGTCTATGTAAGTTCTTAATTATGGGTGTGAAGTGCAGAATATTCACGACTATGAGGTTGTAATCCTCTTTTTCATACTCGCTTTATTTGTCACTCGTCCAGAACCAAGGTTTATCTTGATAATATATTTCCTTTTCAACTGATCAACTTAAACTACAAACAACCTGATTTCTAAGGTCTAAGGATATGTAGGTGAGCTCAATGTTAAAAACTCGGCTTTATTCCGACATTCTCTCTCAAATCTTATTCTCAAGCATTCTGGTCTCTTAGTTTGTTCCAGAGATCTTTCTATATTGTGGGTTCAGTCAATGGATGGATTTGTCTTTCCAACGGGACAATAGACTTGTTTTTATGGAATCCAACAATTAAAAAGCACAAAAAATTGTCTCATTCTATACGTAGATTGACGAGTAATACCAATTTCTTATATGGGTTTGGATATGATGAGTTATGTGATGATAATAAGGTAGTATGTATTGTTTCAATTCACCAACATGGAAGTTATTCTACAGTTGAGGTCAAAATATATAGTTTAAAGAGTGATACTTGGAGAAATATGTATTATTTAGGAGATAGCTTGCGCTCGAAGACTCCGACTATGTTTTTAATTGGGAAGATTCAATGGACTACTTCTTGTGGTGTAAGACCCTCAGAAATGAACTAAGGTGTCTAGAGACTCACATGTGCCTTAAAGAGTTAATAACATGTTAATTAAGTGTATCACAACTTGTATAGTTGATTTGAAGAGGGTTGGAGGTCAAACGCCCAAGAACGACCAAGACGTTTGGAAACTAGTCGTGTTATGTACTAGTATGCCTTTGCATGTTATACTTGTTATTTGGTGCCTAAAATGATAGGATAGGACCCTAACATGTATATGGTTGTATTAAGGATCAAAATATTTAGCACGACTCCCCAAGGACGACCCTAAGGTTCCTTGAGGAGGACCCATAAGCTGGCAAGACATTGTCTTGGTAGTGTCAATATGTGCCTAGGCAAACGACCTCCCGTACACTGGTCTACGCCCCGTCGATTGGGGGCGTCGCTCCACACTAAGGCGTTTGAGCTCAGCCTCCAAAAATAAGGTATTAGTAAAAAATGATGGAGTGCAGTATGGCCCCGCCATTTCATCGACGGTCCGTCACCCTGCACCTCGAATAAACCTGCTTAAACGCTGCCAAGTGAGGGGTTAATAGAGAAATTCACCCCACGTTCCACATAAGGTATGGGCAGGTATTTTATCCATTTTTAGGTAGTTTCAGTTGTTTAATAACATTAAAACCCCATTAACAATTCATTCTTTAAAATCTAAACTTTCCCTCCCAAATAAGAACTCCCGAAAACCTCCATTGAACACTAAGCCCAAGAACAAGCTTTGGAGATGGATATCAAGTGTTTTATTCTAAAAATTTCGTGGATTCTCTTGTTTTAAGGAACAATAATCCTTCATCCTTAGTTAACCTTTCATCTAAGGAGTTCTTTCAAAGGTTTTTAAAGAGATTCTATGATCAAATTGATTAACTTTCAATCTAGCCATAGGTTCATTATTAAATTGATTTCAAAAGCATTCTAATAATGGATTCATGATTAATCACTGATTTTATGATGATTTTCAATCCAATTTTATGAAGAACCCATGTTCTCCCTAATTTCTCAATTTAGCCTATAATGTGGGTCTTGTGATCTGCTTAGATGTTGATGAGATTATGATTCTATTATTTTGTATTGCCTATTGCTATTTATATCTATGTAAATTGGTTATGAATTATTAGGAATTGATCAATCATGATCAAAGCTTGGAGAATTGGTAATTTGACCTAAATTCCTTATGGTAGTCTTGGAGTTGACATTGTGTGGTATGGTCCACTTATGGTGGCGGTCTTTACATTCTTTTCATTCTCTATATGTTGTGATCATTGACTTGAAAGCAATTGATGTTTTGTGAAGTGTGGTTATGATTATCACACACATGAATTTAATTGCCTAGTTTTCCATTCCAGTTTATGATCTAGGGTGTATTGATAATGTTATGAACATGTGAATGATTATGTTAGGCTTAGGTATGGTCTATATGTTTGGTTGATGAATTTCATTTAGGGTTATCCCCTACCTATGTACCCTTATATGATTGTATGTTCTTATATGCATGATTAGGAGTCTTCTATTCAAATATTGGATATGTTCTTGTCTCCTATGATGTAATGCATGTGTAATCTATAGTCCTTAATACTCTATATGTGTGTGAGTTAAGACATGAGGAATGTTGTACATGTGTTGTGGTCTTTAGAGGGTTGCTTCCCCAATACCATGTTGTTGCCATTCTGTGATCATGATGACCAATATGTACACACACCTCATGCATGACTATAACTGTAATATGTTCATGAATGTATGAAAAAAGTATCTTAACTAGGATGAATTGATAGGTGTACTAGTGCAGGTAAGGGTATTGGACTTTACCTATACACTGCACATGTGGACATTGAGGGGATTCCTAGGGTGATTTCTCTATGCACTTAAGTTATGAAAGTATGATTTAAGCTACGAATATGTATGTAAAGTATATGAATGATGAAGTATGAATATGTGGTGTCTTAATGTGTTTATATGAAAGGTTTTCTCATATATATACACATACACACACATGAATAATGAAGCAAGTTATGATAATCTAGTAAAATAGGATCCTTTGAAAGGTATTACTCAATTGTACTCTAAACTAGACTGTACTATGAATATGCTATGACCATGTGAATGGATATTCTCACATGAGTTAGGTTGTGATGAATGGACATTCTTATCATTAACCTATGAGGTATGTATATGTATATGAGGGGTTAATCTCCTAAAGCGTATCTTATTAAGTAATGCTAATTAAAGATTTAAAGGCTTTTTAAAAGGGAAAGTTAGCTTAGCACCGAGTAAACTTGACAATGAGAGGTGTTGACTACCCAAAGGATGAGAGGTTCACCCTATGGTTTCTCATGAGGTGGAAACTACAATGCTATTTAGCATAAAAATGGTTCTAGTAATAACCTCCTAATTTCTTCACTATGTTGCCCCCCATAGGATCTAGCAAGTTGATCCACATATATGCTAGCATAATGTTCATGTTCTACCTTGGCAAGTAGAGCACCTCTTTTCGGTGTGGGGTTCCATGACACCGAATTTCATATTTAGCTCACATGGTCTTAATGTCGATTAAGGCGATGTTTTCCCGAAAGTAAAATGATTAATGGAAGTAAAATGACGAACCCTTTCTAGGACTAACTAAGAGAAGTTGCTTAGTGTAGGTGAGGGTATGGTACTTTACCTATGCATTGCACAAGTATCTCTTGAAGGGAATCCTAGGAAGGAGTTTTATATATATATGTTTATGCATATTTATATGTCTCTCATGTATGACTTTATGGTATTGGCCTACTTCTTATGATAATATGCATAGTATTAATCCTATTGTGTCTATATGATGAAGTTATTACTTGATATGCATGTAATTGGCTATACTTGTCATGTTGAGGTATGAAGTAATAAGTAAGGCTTGTGGTCTCTTTGTGGGTTTACTTACTATGTGTGAGGTTATGGGGCTTCACGTGTACATTGCACTAGTAGGCTTAGATTGAGATTTTGCTTAAGGTCTTATGATGTATTAATGAAATGATGTTCAATTATGCAATTGTTGATTATTGTCTTATTATGATGATATTGGTAGTATTTACTTGCATGTTGTCTTGAAATGAGTATAACGACTAAACGGGTCAAGATAATGATGTGATGAGTTTTACATGAGGTTTATGAAGTATGTTGGTTCTTATATGAAGTATGTATTGTATTATATGATGTGCCTCCATGAATGTATATGTTTGAGTTAATGAAGATTATATGAATGTTCTCCTTGGTGACCTTAAGTTGATGCTTGAGTGTGGATGGTGGAACAAGACACTATCTATGCATTGCACCAAGTATTACTAAAGGGTTACTTTGGGGTAAATGAGTTAAGGTAAAAATAAAGATAATGTTATGGAAATGATTAATGTGCCTTAAATGTGACATGGGCTTTATGTGATGCTATGACTATTGTACATGTCTATATAAAGTATGTGAATTATATTGTGTTATTATGCAAATGTTTATGATGTTTCGTTAAAAAGGCATGTTGCATGATTTCTAATGAAATTTCCTCTTTAAATGCATGTTCTTGCATGGTTTTCATACATAGTGCATTCTTGTTCTAATTCAATTCTTCTTCATCTTTTTACACAAAGTGTAGGTGGTGATGGATAGAGGATGTTCCTTAAGTTGAAGAGCTTGATAGATGTTTCCCAAGCTCAAAAAGGGATCCTTAAGATTCAAGGATTTCCATGTCAAGATTTTATTCAAAGTTTATGTAATAGTTTAGATTATTATTTTATGTTGTTAAGAGTAGTGTCTCTATACTATTCTATTGATTTTGAGTCTAAGATGGCAAAATGAGACATAGAGTCTAATTATGTACTTATGATATTTTATATATATGAAGTGAATTCTAGCATTTGATGTGCTATGAAAAGTTTTAATTTTCCGCTAAATTTCTATTTCTATGTGATAAATGACGTCGTTGGATTTGTACAAGACCTCAGCGAGGTCAAGTATGCATTACTTCTAGGGGGTGCTCCCCGATCGTGACAAACATGGTATCAGAGCATCAGGTTATAGAAAGTGGTTTAGGGTCCAAAGTCTCATAATGCCACGTTTAGTAGAGTCTTGTTCATCTGTGTGAGTCGCGACACATCTTTGAGCGAGAGGCTATAGGACGATAGAGTTTCACTTTTTTCACTACTCTTGTGTCGTGCCCTAGAACTTAAATCTATGTGATCTCTCTCTCTTATGTTTCCTTGTTCGGTGGTCTTTTAGATGTGATTGTTTGTAAGGAATGATGTCTCAAGGCTTGAGGAAAAAAAGGTGAGTTTTGATGCTTATTATGGTTATTATGACTTGATGGGTATATGTGTAGGTGAATTTGGAAGTTATTGATGTGATGCCATTTTTGGCCATATGTGATCTATGAGAAATATGATATTATGTTGAGAAGTTATGTTATGATATAGTTATAGCTTGTTAAGAATTGTTATAGTTGAATAGAGTCCTCGTGTGGAATGATAGGTTGCTTTATGGTTGTGTGCAATGAGGTGGTATAATGCTATGGTATAGGCTTAAAATGCTTTGGAGAAAATGTGATAAATAGTGAAATATGAATATTGCCCTTTGTATATGGGTAATACGCATAGTTGCCCTTGTGTGGAGTGGAGTCTTTTGAATAGGCTTTATCCTAAGGAGGGAAGGTAGTGTGCTTACCTTGTAAGGTGATTGTGAAGTATACTAGTTCATGGGAGAACCCTTATGACTAGTTGATGAGTCCCTATATGAACCTATTCTAAGAGTGGGGAAAAAAGGAATAAAGGGTTTTATTCCATAAGTGGTGATTATTTTTTACTCTCAAGTTGACTTAGAGGATGTATGTACCCCTTAACTCTTGAAGAGAATGAGAGAATTTATGTTGACCTACTTTGAAGTGGTTAGTTGTCTTTTAGGATTGATCTTAATTATTTCCATTTGAGTAAGTGCTTAGATTGTACCTAGGCATGGTTGGTTGGAAGGTGACACCAAAGGTGATGACCCTTGTAGTCTTAAATCCGGAACTACTTACCTTGTTAAGACTTTGGTGGTAGAATGTGATGAGATATGGAATTACCCTTGGTATTCATGGTGTAGTTAAGGCCTTATGTGGTTGGGTAGTATGACCTAACTTTATTGTTATGAGTTTTCTTTAGGTGTTAGACTTAGAGGAATAGTGATTCTTGAGTAGTACCTCTTGATGGTGAGTTAGTAGGCTCCTTGAAATGAGATTAGGAGTGGGAACCCTCAATAATGTCAAACCTTCTTATATGTAGGTTTGGTCTTGACTTGCTTTGAACTTGGTGTTTAAGGGCATGAGGTGATGAAAAATTGAATTGGTTACTCCTAGTTGGGGATAATATGCCTAGATGGTAAGGTTTTAAATGTCCTTAATGGTCCTATTTTGAGTTCCCTTGAACTTCTCTATGTTGAGAATAACTTTGAGGTGATGTTAAGAAGAGTGTGTATAAGCTTAGATCCCAAGGGAGGGTGATGATGTGCTTAGTTTTAAAGGTTTGTAAGTCCAAGTTCTCTTGAATGAGAAAAGTTCCTCTTAAGTGGGTTTACCCTAAGTAGGGGATGGTGATGTGAGTAGTAAGGTTGTAGATATTCTATCTTTTCCTTCTATTCATACTCAAGTTTGAAACCAAAAGTTACTAAGTAGCTTGTTTATGATGGGAGTCTTGCATATGAGTATAAGTTGCAGGTTCTCCATATGTTATGCATGCCTTAAATGACACTATGTTATGCATTTTTTGAAGAATTCATATTGCATAAAAAGGAATTTTGATAAATTGCATGTTGCTCATGTTGTTATGCATCTTGATATGATAAATGTGCATTTACTTCGTGAGATGGCTTAAAAATCCTTTTGATGTGAGGGTGTTTTGGATTCATAATGAGGTTTTGAGTTTTCCTTAAATGAGAAAAGATGAGTCCTTTTGAAAATATGTGATTTTTGTGGTTTGTGAAGTATGAATGTAGGTTCACTCTTGAGAAGTGATGGTATGTCTAGCAAATATTATTTATGTCTGCCTATGAATTGTAACAATTTTCCTAAGTGATGCGTGTTTATGAAAGATAGTGTTATGTTAGAAATAGCAAATGGTGAATTTAATCCCTAATATTGTGATGTACTTGGTGTGACCTACCATTTTTACTTCATAAAGAAAGGGAGTATGAGCATGCTTTGGTTAAAAGTGGAGAAGTTCTCTTTAAAATGAATTGACCTTTGTGCATTGCTTTTATATGAACTCTAAGATGACATGTTAGTATGTTAAGGAGAAGGTTATTCCTCCTTGAACACAACTAAACATGGTGGTGTTATATATGTCTTTGATGGTATTATGTCTAAGTGAAAAAGATCTTTGTTGATCTACATTACTCAAAATCTATGTGCATTTAGTATGAGTTACTTATTTGCCTCTTGAGTGATGATGTTGAACATGCCTATGTGTGAATTAAATAATATTGCATGTTGATCTCTTAATGAAATGAAAAGTAAGGACCATGTAATGATTAGGAGAAGGATGTTCCTCCTATGAACATGAGAAAGACCTATGTTTTTTATGCATTAGGAGTGAGTGAATAAGGTTCTTACATGCTTGTGTTGCATTGAGTGCATAATGGTATGAAGTTGGTGTTCCTTGAAAGTTTGGTGCATTAACTATTGTGTTATACCATGTTGAATGATGTGAGCTGTTGTATGGGGCATTGAGTCCTTGAAAGTGTTTTGAAGGTTCCAAGTGTCATTCGAGGACGAATGTTCCTATGTGGGGGATATTGTAAGACCCTCAAGAATGAACTAAGGTGTCTAGAGACTCACATGTGCCTTAAAGAGTTAATAACATGTTAATGAAGTGTGTCACAACTTTTGTAGTTGATTTGAAGAGGGTTGGAGGTCAAACGTCTAAGAACGACCAAGACGTTTGGAAACTAATCGTGTTATGTGCTAGTGTGTCTTTGCATGTTTTACGTGTTGTTTGGTTCCTAAAATGATATGATAGGACCCTAATATGTATATAGTCGTATTAAAGGTCTAAAGGTCCGGGTACGACTCTCCAAGGATCAGCCAAAGGGTCCTTGAAGAGGACCCAAAAGCTGACAAGACACTGCCTTGGCAGTGTCAATCAACGGCCATACAAACGACGCCCCGTACACTGGACTACGCCCCATCGATTGGGGGCATTGATACACACTTAAGCGTGTGAGATCAGACCCCAAAAATGAGGTATCATTCAAAAACTACGGAGTGCAGGATGGCCCCGTCATTCCATCGACGGTCTATCACCGTGCACGTCGAATGAACCTGTAATTCTTTCTCTTAAATGCTGCCAAGTGAGGGGTGAATTGGGAAATTCACCCCAGTTTCAAAATAAGGTATGGGCGGTTATTTTTATCTATTTTTAGGTATTTTAACTTGGTTAATAACATGAAAACCCCATTCACAATTCATTCTTAAAATCTAAACCTTCCCTCCCAAATAAGAACTTCCCAAAACCTCCATTGAAGACTAAGCTAAAGAACAAGCAATGAAGATGTATTTCAAGTGTTTTCTTCTCAAAGTTTAGTGGATTGTCTTGTGTTAAGGTATGGTAATCCTTCATCCTTAGTTAACCTTTCATCTAAGGAGTTTTTTCAAAGAGATTCTATAATCAAATTGCCTATCTTTCAGTCTAGCCATGCGTTCATTGTCAAATTAATTTCAAAAGCATTTTAATAATGGATTTATGATTAATCACTGATTTTATGATGATTTCAATCCAATTTTATAAATAACCCATGAACTCCATAATTTATCAATTTAGCCTATAATGCGGGTCTTGTGATCTTGTTTAGATGTTGATGAGATTATGATTCGATTATGTTGTATTGCCTATTGATATTGTTATCTACGTAAATTGGTTATGCATTTTTAGGAATAGATCAATCATGATCAAAGCTTGGAGAATTGGTAATTTGAACTGAATTCCTTGTGGTAGTCTTGGAGTTGACATTGTGTGGTATGGCCCACTTATGGTGGCGATGTTTACATTATTTCCATTCTCTATATGTTGTGATCATGGCCTTGAAGGCAATTTATGTTTTGTGAAGTATGGTTATGATGATCACAGACATGAAATTAATTGCCTAGTCTTCCATTCTAGTTTATTATCTAGGGTGTATTGATAATGTTCTGAACATGTGAATGATTATGATAGGGTTAGGTATGGTCTATATGTTTGGTTATTATGAATGCCATTCTAGGGTGGCCCCATTACCTATGTACCCTTATATGATTATGTGATCTTATTTGCATGATTGGGAGTCTTCTATTAAAATATTGGATATGTTCTTTGTCTCCTATGATGTAATGTGTATGTGTAGTCTATAAACCTTAATACTCTATATGTGTGTGACTTAAGACTTGAGGGATGTTGTACATGTGTTTTGGTCTTTATAGGGTGGCTGCCTAAAACCATGTTGTTGCCATTGTGTGATCATGATGACCAATATATACATACACACCTCATGCACGATTTCAAGTGTAATATGTTCATGAAAGTATGACACAAGTATGTTAACTAGGATAAATTTATAGGTGTACTAGTGTAGGTAAGGGTATGAGACTTTACCAGGACCTTAAGGGCTTCTTAGGGTGATTTATTTATGCACTTAAGTTATGAAAGTATGAATTAAGCTATAATTATGCATGTAAAGTATATAAAAGATGAAGTAAGAATATGTGGTGTCTAAATGTGTTTATATGAAAGGTTTTCTCATATATGTGCACATACACACACATGAATGTATGAATGAAACATATTATGATAATCTAGTAAAGTAGTTTTTTTTGAAAGGTTTTACTTAATTGTACTCTAAACTGGACTATACTATGAATATGCTATGACCATGTGAAAGTATATTCTTACATGAGTTAGGTTTAAATGAAAGAAAATTCTCATCATTACCCTATGAGCTATGTATATGCATTTGAGAGGTTAAACTCCTAAAGACTATCTTATTAAGTAATGCTAATAAAAGACTTAAAGGCTTTTTAAAAGGGAAAGTTAGCTTAGCACCAAGTGAAATTGACAATGAGAGGTGTTGAGTCCCCAAAGGAAGAGAGGTTCACCCTATGGTTTCTCATGAGGTGGGAACTACAATGATATTTAGCATGAAAATGGTTCTAGTAATAACCTATGAGTTCTTTAAATATGTTACCCCCATAGGACCAAGTAAGTGGATACACATATATGCTAGCGTGATGTTCATGTTCTACCTTGGCAAGTAAAGAACCTCTTTTCGGTGTGGGGTTCAATGACATCGTATTCCATGTTTAGATCACATGGTCTTAATGTTGGTTAAGGAAATTTTTTCCCGAAAGTAAAATGAACAATGGAAGTAAAATGATGAACCCTAACTAGGACTAACTGAGGGAAGTTGCTTAGTGTAGGTGAGGGTATGTGACTTTACCTATGCATTGCACAAGTAGCTCTTGAAGGGAATCCTAGGAAGGAGTTCCATATGTATATGTATATGTATATATCTCTCATGTATGATATTATGGTATTGGCCTACTTGTTATGATAATATGCATAGTATTAATCCTGTGTCTATACGGTGAAGGTCATACTTGATATGCTTGTAGTTGGCTATACTTGTCTTGTTGAGGTATGAAGTAAATGGTAAGTCTTGTGGTCTCATTGTGGGTTTACTTAGTATGCGTGAGGTTATGGGGCTTCACATGTACATTGCACTATTAGACTTAGATTGAGATTATGAGTAAGGTCTTATGATGTATTAATGAAATGAAGTTCAATTATGCAATTGTTGACTATTGTATTGTTATGATGATATTGGTAGTATTGATTTGCATGTTATCTTGAAATGAGTATAAGGACTAAACGGATCAAGATCATGAAGTGATGAGTTTTACATGAGGTTATGAAGTATGATGGTTCTTAAGTAAAGTATGTATTGTACTATATGATGTGCCTCTATGAATGTATATGTTTGAGTTAATGAAGGTTATATGAATGTTCACCTTGGTGACCTTAAAGTGATGCTTGAGTGTGGATGTGGAATGGGACACTATTCATGCATTGCACCAAGTATTACTTAAGGGTTACTTTGGGGTAAAGTAGTTAAGGTAAAAAGAAAGATAATGTTATATAAATGATTAATGTGCCTTAAATGTGATATGTGGCTTTATGTGATGCTGTGACTATTGTACATGTTTATATGAAGTATGTGAACTATATTGGTTATTGTGCCAATGTTTATGAAGTTTCATTAAAAAGGCATGTTGCATGATTTCTAATGAAATGTCCTCTTTAAATGCATGTTTTTGCATGGTTGTCATACTTAGTGCATTGTTGTACAAATATCATTCTTCTTCATCTTTTTACACAAAGTGTAGGTGGTAATGGCTAGAGGATTTCCTTAAGGTGAAGAGCTTGATAGATGTTTCCCAAGATCAAAAGGGAATCCTTAAAATTCAAGGATTTCCATGTCAAGATGTTATTCAAAGTTTATGTAATAGTTTAGATTATTATTTTATGTTGTTAAGGGACGTGTCCCTATACTACTCTATTGATGTTGGGTCTAAAATGAAAAAAGAAGACTTAGAGTTTAATTATGTACTTATGATATTTTATATATATGAAATGAAGTTCTAACATTTGATGTGCTATGAAAAGTTTTAATTTTCCGCTAAATTTCTATGTCTATGCAATGAATGATGTCTATGAGCTTGTACAAGACCTCCGAGAGTTCAAGTACGCCATGTTACTTCTAGGGGGTGCTCCCCGGTCATAACATGTGGTCTTGGGGAGCATAGAGTTCAAGGGACCTGGAGCATCGTTACTATGGATATGGGTGATGAGAAATGGGAAAAGATAGAGCCCCCTTGATTTGGAAAATAAGATTTTGGTTTTAAGCTTGGAAACTAACCTTACTGTACTTAGTATGAACGTCCTCCTCACTCACGTAAATATATGGGTTATGGAGGAGTATGTTGTTAAAGAGTCTTGGACGAAATGTATACAATCAACTGTCTCAATGATCTTGACAAGAGTTTTCTTTACCGATCATTTTACATCATATATTATTATAAGTGAGAAACTTTTAACATCAAGTTGGATTACTATTTTTTCCTACATTCAAACATCATTTTTTACTACAAAATAATAATAAATAAAAATTTAATAACTAAATACAAAACTAGATATAAATGGAAACAATTTTAAGGTATTGAAATGTGCATTATATTATGCAATAAAGATTTTGAAAGATAAAAAGTCATTTAGCGGAAGTCCAAGCATTTCAAAACTGAAGAGATATCTTGATACTTATTTCACATTATTATTTCCAACTTCAAATTTAATTGTTAAAAATTATATATATGGGGAAGTTCATTAATTTTTCGGTAAGCAACGAGGGAGTCAAGCCACACAAGAATTATTTTTCCATGATCTCTTTAATCAGTAAGTTTAAAAATAAAATATATATGTTGCTTATATTTCCTTAAATAAATATTTTATATTTATTGTTTTGAATTTTTGACAAGAAAGCATTTTCATATGTATTCATCATCTTGAAATGTGTATGCATGTTTACTTATGAATCATGATTTGAAATATGAAGATTAAATTATCTAATTATTTTATATCATTTCATGAATTCAAATATGAGATTTTAAAATTCTTTAAAATAAATTTTACATATTTATAAATTAATATCAAAAGGGAAAGGAAGTTCACTTTTAATTATTCTGTGTTTGTAGATAATCCTTTTATTTATTTTCTTTTTATGACTGAAAATGAGTAAGTAAGAAAGAAAGCAATAAAAATAAAATGGAGGGAACATAAACGAAAGGGAAAAAAATGAATGAAGGCAAATGATATAGAATAGTAATATTAGAGAAAACAACAATAAAGTAAGAGAAAAAAAAGGATAAAAAAATTAAAGTATGATAAGAAATTGAAAGATAACCATGATCAAACTATTGGAATTTTTTGTTCATGCTACAAAGGATAATAAACACATTATGTCACTTGAATGTAATATGGAGAAACCATATATACTTATTACGAGTACATATGATAATTCAAACTTCGGTATAAATTGAGAAGGTGTGTTATGTGTGTATTGTCCCTTTCTTAGAAAAGTAACAAACTAATATATTACAAGGTTTCGACCAAATAACATAAAAAGGTAAATTATTTATCACATTAATTATTTGGCATTTACATTTTACAATATAGAAGTCATTTATCTAGGTTGATTGTTCATTTAATTCATTTATATTTTATCGTTAAATTATTTTTGAAATTCTTCAAAATGTGATTTGAATATTTTTTTCTTAAAATTTCATATTTGTTTAATGTGATTTTAATATAACTCCTACAACATATGATATTTTCGTGGGACTCACGTGCAACACATGTGTACATGACTAGTATCAAATAAAGGTGAGACATTTATTTTTTATGGAGCACTTGGAGTGAGACAGAATCAGGATACACCATCTATTATCAAAAAGATATGCAATGATTTTGTGAAGGATTCATCACCAACTTAATTAATTTCTTAAGTAAATCAAGAAAAATCTAGAATATTCCGGAGTTGTAGAGAGTTGAAGGAAAATCTCTAGAATGAGTATTCTAGAGAGAAAAGTCTAGAAATGTTCTAGAAAGAATAGTTCTACAAAAAGATAGCAAGGAATATTCTAGAATATAATAGTATGTATCGCTCTAGATTTTTCCATCACCTCCTATAAATAGAGGTGGTTCATTTGATATGTAACCAGGCAACAAACAAACCAACAGATCAAACTAGTGAGTGCTTAAGTAAAAGTGTTGATGAAGCAAGCAACAAGTGTGATCAAGATTGTAACAACCGAAGCGGGTCCTTACTTTGATATAATAAAATTCAATTTTTGAGAAACCAATTGTGCCCATCGTATCCTAAACAACAGTATTCAACACATTTGTCGAATAAAATCTACATTGAAAGCCTTTCTGTCCACTTTCACAAAACCAACAAGAATTACGCAACAATTAAGGCTGCAGATGCTCAGATGAATTACAATTGTGTAACTAATGGTTTCTAAGTTCCCACTTTATACATGTCTTTCAGGTGCAATTTAATTCTTCTTCTATTGTCAAATATAGAAAAATACATTGCATGTTTAAGGTTCTTTTGGATACAACCTCTACCTTTACAAAGGTAGGGGTAACTCAAATCTGCAACTGGTTTGATGGAAAAAGCAATTGAGGAAATATTTCGATGCTATGAATTATGGTCATGAGACTAGTGTATGTAGAAAGATCCTTTCTATGTCCTTCTTTCGGGACAGTTGGAAGATATTTTCGTACATTTAATATAACTTAACAATTTTTTTTAATTCTCCTTAAACCAGGAATCTAGTCAAACTATAACTTTTACTACTTAATAGTACTATCGTTTTTTTACTAAATTGTATTTTCTTGTGCAGGGGCATTTTCATTGATTTTTTTTCTAAAGAAAGGCCATGAGAAGGCAGTTGAGACGGGATAGCGAGTACTATAAATAGACTTGATCGGAAAATCCTTCTCTGCTATATTTCTTCTTCTTCTTGGCTGTCGAGATGGTTAATGGAATCAAGCGAACCGCTGATACTATTGCAATGGAGATGAGGGAAATGCGTGCTCTAATAGATAAGATGTTTGGAGAATTGAATGTCAGGCTGTACAAATTTGATTATACAATTTTAGAGTATAAAAAATGCATTGAATCTTCTAGAGATCAAGAGAATGGTTGAAAATGATCGAAGCTGCCATGATTCTTTCATATGAAGGCCATGAAAACTCATCGATGCTTCAGGTACAATTGGTTTTACTTCTCTAGAGTTAATTTCCCAAAATAAATTGTTGTGATGATTTAAATCTTTGTTCTATTGTTGCTGATTTATTTAAGGAGGAGCAAGTGAAACTGCACAGAGAACCCATAAAAGCTACTTATAAGCGCTAACACAACAAAAAGTAGGGTGGTATTTCACTGATTGAAGATGACGGTGTTGATGTTCCGATTGTAGATTTGGTCCTTCAGAGGAATTAGTGATGACATGATCAAAGATGGCGATGTTGACGTTCAAATTGTAGATCTTGTTCCAATAAATAATTTTCTATCCCTTTTCGTCCTACGTGACATTATCAACCAGATAGCTTGAAAAATTATCCAGACGAGCTGGCCTAGAAGATAGTGTCACGTAGGTCAAAAAGGGGTAGAAAACTATTTATAGGAACAAGATCTACAATAGGAACGTTAACATTGCCATCTTCGATCATGTCTATCATTGTTTCCTCTGTAGGAACAAGATCTACAATTGGATCATCAACACCATCATCTTCAATCAGTAAAAATCACCGTTCTTTTTGTTGCGTTTGCGACTATTTGTAGCGGTTACGGGTTCTATGTGCTGTTTCAAATGCTCCTCCTCAAATAAATCAACAACAATAGAACAAAGATTTAAAATCATCACAACAATTTTATTTTGGTAAATCAACTCTAGAGAAGTAAAACCAATTATGCCTGAAGCATCAATGAGTTTTCATGGCCGTCAGATGAAGGAATCATGACGACTTCGATCATTTTTTCTCCTTTATCTTGATCCCTAGAAGATTCAGTAGATTTTTTCAACTCTAAAATTCTATGATCATATTTTTCCATCCTGGCATTCAATTCTCCAAATATCTTCTCCATTAAAGCACACATTTCCCTCATCTTTGTTGCAATAGTATCAGTGATTTGCTTGATTCGATTAACCATCTCGACGGTGAAGAGAAGAAGAAACACAGACGAGAAGGATTTTCTGTTCAAGTCTGTTTTTAGTACTCGCTCTCCCATTTCAACTGCCTTCTGATGGCCTTTCTTTAGAAAAAATCCATGAAAATGCCCCGGCACAATAAAATATATTTGAGTAAAAATTCATAGTACAATTATGTACTAAAAGTTAATAGTTTGACTAGGTACCTGGTTTAAGGAAATTAAGAGATTTGTAAATTTTGTGATCCTAGTCAAAGTAATATTAAATGTACCAAAATATCTTCCAAGCGTCCCCAAAAAAAGACTTACAAAGGATTTTCCTACATGCACTAGTCTCATGACAATACATCATAGCATCCAAATATTTCCTAAATTGCATTTTCCATCAAACCAAGTTTCCAGATTTGAGTTACTGCTAAACTGAAAGAACTCTTGGCCTTTGAGATACCTAATAAATAAAATTCATAAAAGATATAAAGCTATAAGCAACAAAGAAATCCTTTTATTTGTTTGTCGTGACCAATAGAAATGCAAAGAACAACTTTCTTATCAAACTTGTTGCAGATATGATCAGACACGAACACATAGCACATATAACCAAAATCTCAAAAGTGGCTTACGGTAGGAATCATCTTTTTAAATTTCTCAAATGGTGAGATTAGTCTCTATGTTGTGGTGATGTGGACTTCAATTTTCGTGCATTCTGCCCAAAACCTTACTGGTACATTCATCCTATGCAACATACTTCTGCATATCTTTTCAAATTGCCTATTTTTTCTTTCAACCACTTCATTTTGTTGTGTCGTATTTGGGGAAGTTAACTGTGTTCTTATCATCTTCTCTTTAAGATAGTCATTGAACTCTTGTGACATGTATTCTCCCCTATTGTCTGTAAGGAGACATTTGATTTTTCTTGCAATATCAATCTCCACAATATATTGGAACTCTTTAAGCTTCTCAAATACTTCAGATTTCTCTTTTAAGAAGTAAATCCATACCTACCTTGAGAATTCATCAATGAATGTTGCCATGTAAATTAACCGATGATGGAGGACTGCTTCACTGGTCCAAACACGTCTGAGTGTACTAGTTCTAATGGCTTCTTTCTTTGATACTTCATTTCTCCATAGGGAGGTTGATGTGTTTTCCCATATTGACATCTTACACATTTAATGTCTCCTCTAATCTCAAGCTGGGGAAGACCTTTTAATTTTGACTGTTGCATAATAATTTTTAGTTTGTTGTTGCTCACGTGCCAGAAACGTGCATGCGAGAGATCAACGGTTTCATTACTTGCATTTTCTCGACACAAGTTGTCTTCGTTGACATGACGTAGATTGATTCTAATCTTCTCCCTTTCATGGTTGGTGTACTTGTAACTTTTAAGTTTCAA
The DNA here is from genome assembly GCA_016801875.1 of Solanum sitiens. Taxonomy (NCBI): domain Eukaryota; kingdom Viridiplantae; phylum Streptophyta; class Magnoliopsida; order Solanales; family Solanaceae; genus Solanum; species Solanum sitiens. The sequence continues at coordinate 998,497 of JABWTJ010000012.1, read as the reverse complement.
TATACTTTTCCGTCATTTGCCCGAAACAAGATATAGTTACCAGAATTTTTTAGTTGTGATACATATAATAAGTTCATCGTCATACGTGGAACATGTTAGATGTTTTGAAGTTCCACTAGCCTTGAGCTGTGAGGAGACACAAAAATCATCTTGCCAATATGAGTGATTGGTATTTTTTAATTATTTGCAGTCACTCGACCACCTTTTTGTTCACTAATGTTAATGAGCATTTTCTCATCAGCAGTCATGTGATTGGAACATCCTGAATAAACGATCAAATGATGTTCATAATCGACCAATTTCTCACTTACAATTGTAAGTGCAAGATCCTCTTTTTTGTTAGAGTGAGCAGTGTGAAGCTCCTCATGTTGACTAGTTTCTTCAACTGCATAAGAGGTCTCGAAATCCCAAACTTCTTCTTCATATTTATTATTTTGAGTAGAAGTAGCTACATTACCTTCATCTTTCTTGTAACAGCAGTCTGTGGCGTAATGTCCTTTCTTTCCACAATTGTAGCACTTCTCCATTTGCCGGTTGTCAAAGCCTTTTGCCTGCTAATTTTGTTGTTAACTTCTTTGATGTTGATTCTTTTGGTATCCCCTTGGCCGTGAGCTTTTCTCTGGTTCTATTTTTGATAGGCTTTTCTTTTGGTGAAAATCACCTTATATTCGTCTTTTATAGTCAGACTTGATAATGCATTCTCCAAATCTTCTTCATATGCTAACAGATTTTCCAAATAGGATAAATTGGTTTTTTGGCCCACTCCCGTGTGACAGTAATTATGCCTTTGTACTCCGGCGTTAGACCATGAACACTAATTTTCATCATTCTTAACTCCGTGATAGCATTCTCATGCTCTGATTTGTATATTTCATCAGATAAAGATTTTAACTTTGAGAGGTATTGGCTTCTCATATTCCGTTGAGAGATCGACAAAAGCTAATTTCCAGGCCTTTGTAATCTCGCATCACTCTTCTTTGTAAGAATCGTTTCAATGGTGTCCCAAGCTTCTTAGGGTGTCTTGTCATTCTTAAGTTGTTGTAAGAACTCATCCTCAATTGTTACAGTAAGTACAAACATGCATTTCTAGCTTTGACCCTCAACATTTTTGTTACTTCAACATCTGTTTGTGGTGTGGTGTCACGACCATAATTTAGAACCGTGAACGGCGCTATGGAGAAGAGTCCTAAAAGAAGCCTTAACCAAAAATCTACAGAAAATCAAAAAGAGTTTCTTCTGTATTTTAGCCTATCCTGAAATTACCTGTATTAGAAATTAATAACGCAGCCAACCGATCTCATCACTAATCCACGTCATTCATGAATAGACCATTTAATGAGTAAAAATACCAATTCCAACTCCAAAACATAAGTCTCGTACTAGACACAAGTTTATAATACGAAAGAATTCTCATAACTTCTAATAAACGGAATGACTATGGAGCGACTCTAAGAATTCCAAGAAATGTTTATAACAACTACTAAGTTTATTTTCCACACGAACAAGTGTGGGTCTAATCAGGAATTATCAACTCGTAAGCTCTAGTTAAAGAAACCATTACCCATGTAACCTGCATTCTCTATAAAATAAAGCGAGGAGTGACGAAGTAGCTCAGTGAATAATAACACTCAACTACAACAGTTTTAATGAGGGACAAGTTAGCAAACATGCTAGTATGATAGTTAAATTGCTAAAATCAATGCCTTTTTCAGAAAGGGTAACAATATTCAATTTATTTTGCCTCATGTAAGCAAAATAATAGTAAACACTTAGTAGTAAACTCAGAAAAACACTTTCATATCAAATCTTAGTTGTTAACTCTGTAAAAACACTTTCTTATTAAATCATGGTAGTAAACTTAGAAAAACACTTTCATATCAAATCTTAGTAGTAAACTCAAAAAGACATCTCCATATAAAATAGTTATAGTTGGGAGGTTTCCAAGGACATGTAATCAGTGTAGCCTTCTCTTTAAGAAGTAACAAATAATAGTGAACTCCTCATAAAGGAGTTAAATATTCATATCAGTAGATCCTACTCGAGGGATATCAGTAACCGTATACTAGTTCTACCTTCCCACTAGTAAGGGATTTATCAGAAATCAATAACTACAAGGTGCATCAGGTCTAACGAACCCGTCGTTATCTATTAGATTCATCAAGGTCTACTCCCATTTATACTTTCCTTGTTATCAGTAGAAGCATTTCATCCAACAGACCATTTAAATCTTATCAAATCATATTATTTCAAAGTTTAATAGTCACTTATCAAAATACTATTTCTCAGATAAGTGTAAAACCTTTTAAATAACAATATTCATATCTTGTAAGAATGATATCATCTCAAATAATCTTTTTAGTGTCATATCAAGTAAAAGACTTGTCCCATATGCAAGCTCAAAGTATTTTAGTAAACCGTTCACTTTATAAACCATGTATAAATCAGGAAAGTTATAAAACACAATTTATGGTAGGACTACTTGTCACGACCGAGAAGCACCCCATAGACGTAACCGGTGTCGTCGTCCTCAGAAAGGACTCAGACAAGCCCTTAACATTAGTAATAACATATAATAGGTCAAAATTGCGAAAAAATTTAAAACGTTTATATATTGAGGTATACATAGACCTCTCACATATCATATATGAAGTTTACTTAGGCTCCTCGCATATGAAGCTTACATAGGCTTCTCTTTTATTCAACACATACAAATTAGTCTAATTCTTTGCCTCACATTAAACCATAACGAAGTACAACATTCAGACATATCCCTTATACAAATTCATATTTGCCACATAGGGCTTATAAAAAATGTCTTCCAGAATAGGGAGGAAATGAATGTCTTTAGACAATAGCAACACTACTAAGCTAGAGTAAATGGCACCATCCTCGAACGGGAGGACTCTCTAACAACTTGGAGGAAAAGTCCAAGTCTTCTTGCAAAGTGGCCTAGAAACTCGTCAATGGTCGAAACCTACAATTTTTGGAAAAAAGGAAGAAATATGGGTTAGTACAAAAACATGTACTAAGTATGGTTCCTATGCATAAAATCACCAATGTAGGATAAAAAGCACAATTTAGTCAAAACCATGCATTATGTTCAATAACTCAACATTCACATATATAGAACATTATAAGTAAACCCAACATGATATTAACCTAACACATACGCAACCTAAAACAATACTTGTGCAATGCCAAGAATAGAACTCCATAAACCTATCCAACGCTAAGACTCACATTAAATCACTTAATACATGCAGACAACACAATCTCATACTTTAACATGCCTTTATTCATAATTCATATAAAACTTGACATAAAGAACATGTGGCCAACTTAATCATACAAGCACCCTACTAGAACCATCCTTTAGAATCCCAAATGTGCAATGAGTAAGAGAATCACATACCCTCCCTCACTCTATGTAGTAATCTTTAACACAAGCCCTAATAATAGTTCATATACTTTACTTGTTCACTTACCATATGAAATTAGGGAAAGAAGTGAAATAACCGACATAAACCATGTGAGATACATGGAATCCGATATTCTCCTCCCACACCAAAAAGAGAGGGTTAACACTTGCCTATGGTGTAACAATTCGTACATAGCTATATAGGTGGATCTAGTAAGCTATAGTCCTATGTGGGCACATAGTTAAGGGTCAAGAAGATTGCTACTAGAACCTTGAATTTCTGGACGTGGAGGTTTCTATCTCATGAGACAATATATATCTTGGGAATCCGAACTTACTAAACGTGAAGAAACCCATGTGGGAAGCCGAACTTGCTAAAGGTGAGACCTCCATCTCATTTACATGCCCTTTTGGTGCTAAGCATTTATTCCTTTAGTACTCATCACACTCTTCATAAAACATTACATTAGTCTCTTCTAGACCACTATGTGAACATTTCATCATAATAACTCATAGGTACTCTTAAGTGAGAACTACTCTTTCACTTTAGAAAACCACATACAAGTGAGTAAACCTTTCTCTCAACACTTTACCATAATCATGAGAAGTTACTTTCAATCATATAATAATCATATCTTAACATGCTTGCACACTTCATAGCCAATCCAATAGTCTAGGGTTAAGGATGAGAAATACTTGTTATCAACATCACAACCACAGATTTGAAATAGAAGCATTACTATCTAAGTAAATCATACTTCATAATTGAATTCAAGAAGAATCAATCTTCATACCTTATTGCCCTTTCATTGCCTTCATACTTCAATTACCAAAGAATACATAACCAATGCATAAACAAGGTAAATTCAAAAAGTAAGTCATCACAATTATCATTCTTCATTGTCATATAATCATCATTTTCCACAATTACAATAGAATTCCAAGATAAAGTGATTTGAGGGAAGGACAAGGGTTCAAGGGGAAATCTTGAGTGATTATCAACAATTAATCCTAATTCCGTAGTTAAACAATGATAGTAGACCATAATTCATCACAATTGAATAACAATTTCATTTTGAAAAGAGAACCCATGTCTAGATTGAAACCCTAGTTTTGGGGAGGTTTAAAATCATCTTTTTGAAAAGGGCCTCTTGGGGAAACGAATCCCAAGAGTGAAAAAAATCATACCTTAGTGATGATGTTGCCAGGAATTTGAGATGAAAACCTTGGTGAATTCGTCCTTGACTTGGAGCACTAGTGTTTCTTCAATGGATTTGAGTTTTGGAAGAGAGACCATAGAGAGAAGTTAGAGAGATGTGGGTTTGGGAAGATAATGGGGTGTTAGGTTAGTTAATGAGTTGGAACGCTTTATATTGTCCTTAACTAACTTAATTAACCACCCCTAATCTCCTAATTAATAACCTAACTAATTAAATAATTAACTCTCTAAGTTTAAAACTTTGCAGTTAACTTGGGACCTTCAAACGACGATTGCCCGTTGATGGGGAGTCGATAAAATGACGGTGCCATACTGTCATCGAACATAGCTAAGTGTCAACCAATGAAGCCATCGACGACTCATCGTTTGGCTCGTGGATGCACATTGTCCAATTTGACAGTTTTGGGTCAAATGGAAGGGTCCTCTCCAAGGACCTTTAGGGTGGTCCTTGGGGAGTCTTACCCGGACGTTCGACCCTAAACATGGTCTAATACATGTTTTGTACATTTTTACCAAATTTCACTAAATTCCGACTCTTAAACCAATTGAAACATGCCAAGACACACTAACACACACTTCACAATTCTCCAGACGTCATGGTCGTTTCTTAACGTTTTGACTCTAACACTTCCTACCTAGTTTCAATACATTAGTTTAGGCTTAGAAACAGTGTTTCAAGTCTTAGTTCATCATGTCAGACTCTAGACTAGGTCATGGACTTTTGGAGTGTTACATTATCCCCTCATTGGGAACATGCGTCCCGAATGACACTAGAAAACGTTTCATACTTTTCATAGGAAGAGGATGACTCAAGACTAGCAGCCCAACCAAAAAAACCATAAACAATATAAAACCATTATGAGTCACAAACCATATGAGTAATTCACAACTCAAATCAACACATAACCATGACATTACACATAACAACTCAAAACTCAATTTACAACATATAAGAGCTCAACTTCACAACCTCAGGAACTACCTTCTCACTATCAACATGAACTCAATATAACATCACGATTCACCTATGCAAAACTTCCTTTTAAGGCACATTAAAAATGCTCAATACCATTTCATTAAAACAACTATTCACAAGGTCATAAATAAGTGCAAGTCATGCAAAAGAGCATATTTACATGAAAACCCATTCTATCATGAACCTTTATCATAATTATGCACATTTTAGTAAATCAATCCAAATTTAACATTATTTATTAGTTCATTTTAAGAGGATTACTAACCTCAACTTTGGCTAGAATTTTGAGGAAAGAAATGAGGATATTGGGACTTCATGTCGGCCTCGGCCTCCCATGTTGCTCCCTGAACTAGGTGATTCCTCCAGAGCACTTTTATGGAGATCACCTGCTCGTTCCTCAACTTCTTGACTTGGCGATCTTGAATTTTCACCGGAACCTCTTCATAGGAAAGGTTCTCATCAACACCTAGACCTTCAATAGGGATAATGAATACGTGGTCATCAATACACTTCTTTAGCATGGAGACGTGAAATACCGTATGAACTGAAGCTAGTTTACTAGGTAGTCTCAACTCATATTCAATCTTTCTGACCCATTGCAATATTTCATAGGGACCCACATACCGGGGACTTAACTTCCCCTTCTTTCCAAATCTCATCACCCCTTTCATTGGTGAAATTTTCAAGTACACCTTATCCCCTTCTTCAAATTCTGGATCTCTTTTTCTATTGTCGGCATAGGACTTTTGCCAACTATAGGATGTTTTCAACTTATCTCTTATCACCTGAATCTTTTCTAAATCGTCATTGATTATATCAGGACCAATGAGTGAAGATTATCATACCTCGACCGAACACCTACTACCATAGAGTGCTTCAAAAAAGGCCATGGAAATACCTGAGTGGTAGCTATTATTATAGGATAACTCAATAAACGGTAGATGATCGTCCCAACCTCCTTTGAAATCAATAATTAAAGCTCTTAGCATATCTTCAAAGGTTTGAATGGTACGCTCCGCTTGACCATCCATTTGAGGATAAAAATCGGTGTTAAGCTTCACTTGAGTACCTAACCCCTTTTGAAAATACCTCTCAAAATGAGAAGTAAATTGGGAACGTCTATCCGAAATGATGGACAAAAGGATACCATGCAAGCTCACAATCTCATCAAGGTACAACCTTGCATACTCTTCCGCCAAATAAGTAGACTTAAACGGAATAAAGTGAGCGGATTTCGTCAACCTATCCACAATAACCAATATTGATTCATTTTGCCTATGTGTCCGAGGTAAACCCACTACGAAGTTCATATGAATGTCTTCCCACTTCCAAGTAGGAACGTTCATTATTTGAGTCAAAACACTCGGCTTTTGATGCTCGACCTTTACTTATTGACAGTTTGGGCACCTAGCCACAAATTCTGCTATGTCCCTCTTCAAACTTTCCCACCAATAGACTTCTTGAAGATCACAGTACATTTTTATGGCACCCAGATGAATAGAGTATCGGTACCCATGAGCTTCTTCTAAAATCTTGCCCCTCAAGTTATTAACATCCAATACACACAATCTACCTTGGTACCTAAGTACACCATCCCCCTTTAGAAGAATGATTCATTAAACTTGCCAATGACCAACTTATTCAACTCCATCAACAAAGGGTCAAGGTGTTGTTTAGACTTCACCTCAACCACTAAGGATGATTCGGAGTTATGGTGGACCGTAAACCCACTATTTGGACAATCTTCCAACCGAACACCTAACCGAGCCAACCTATGAACATCTTTCACTATGTCTTTCTTACCTTCTTCTACATGAGACACACTACCCATGGTCATACGGATTAGAGCATCTGCAACCACATTGGCCTTGCCGGGGTGATAGAGAACACTCATGTCGTAATCCTTTAATAATTCCAACCATCTTCTTTGTCAGATATTCAACTCCTTTTGAGTGAACACGTATTGAAGACTTTTGTAGTCGGTTAATACATCCACATGGACATTATACAAGTAATGCCTCCATATTTTCAAAGAAAACACTATGACTGCTAATTCAAGATCATGAGTTGGATAATTCTTCTCATGCACCTTGAGTTGTCTACAGGCATAGGCTTCTACCTTCCCATGTTGCATAAGTAACAACCCAAACCCACTCGGGAATCGTCACAATATACCATAAAAACCTTGGTACCCTCCGGTAAAGTCAACATCGGAGCGAAGTTAAGCCTATCTTTTAATATTTGGAAACTTCTTTTCACATGCCTCCAACCACTCAAATTTAACACTTTTTTGGGTCAAGGTAGTCAAAGAAGAAGCAATAGACGCAAACCCATCCACAAACCTCTTATAATACCCGGCTAACCCAAAAAACTTCTAATGTTAGTTGGAGTCAAAGGTCTAGGACAATTCTTAACCGCCTCCGTCTTTCTTGGATCGAACTCTATACCCTCACTTGAGATAATATGACCAAGGAACGCAACCGATCTTAACCAAAATTCACACTTATTATACTTGGCAAATAGTTGGTGTTCCTTAAGGACTTACAATACTACCCCCAAATGATCCATATGTTCATCTTCACTCTTGGAGTACACAAAAATATTATCAATAAAGATAATCACAAATGAGTCAAGGTAATCTCGGAATACCCTATTCATTAGGTCCATAAAAGTCGTCAGGGCATTAGTTAGACCAAAACACATAACTAGGAACTCATAATGACCATACCTAGTTGGCAAATCCGTTTTAGGTATGTCCTCTCCTCTCACCCTAAGTTGGTGAAAACCCGAGCTCAATTCAATCTTAAAAAAGTAGCTTTCCCCTTGTAATTGATCAAACAAATCGTCAATCCTAGGGAGAGGATACTTTTTCTTTATGGTTACCTTATTTAGTTGACGGTAGTCCATGCACATCCTAAGGGACCCATCCTTCTTCTTTACAAACAACATCGGAGCACCCCAAGGAGAAATACTTGGTCTTATGAAACCCTTGTCAAGTAAAACCTTGAGTTGAAGAATAAGTTCTTGCAACTCGTCAGGATCCATCCGGTAAGGAGGGATTGAAATAGGTTTCGTATCTGGCAGCAAGTCAATGCCGAAGTCTATTTCCGGTCCGGGAAGAACTCCAGGCAAATGGTAGAGAAACCCTTTGGAGATCATTTTATAAGTCTTTAGAAATGAAATAATTCGACCTCTAGTGATTGAGTTACCCCCATTCCATTCTAAGACGGGTTCATTTGGGAATTGGAACTTGACTACACTTGTTCTACAATCTATGGAACCAAAACAAGCATGCAACTAATCCATCCCCAATATGACATCGAATTCAACTATATAAGGTTCTATCAATTCAACCAAAGTAACTCTATTAAGCAATGATATTGGACAACTATTAACGACTCTTCTAGCCACCACAGAGTCACCCACCGGGTTGTAACCGAAAGAGGTTCCATTAAAACATAGGGTAATACTTTGAACTTTCTAGCTACTAGAGGGGTTACAAATGATAAGGTAGCACCGGGATCTAGTAAACATAGACATTAATATAGAACACTTGTAACATACCGGTGACGACATCAGGACACTCCTCTTGATCACTCCTAGAGCGGAGAGCATAGAACCGATTCTCCTTAGGAGCATCGGGATTGGAGAACTTGCTTGTGCTTGAGCATTTTCTCTCATTTGATCCTTCATCATAGGACAATCTCTCTTAATGTGACCACTCTTGCCACAATCATAACAATTTCCCATATCAATTAGACACTTGCCTTCATGTTTTCTACTACATTTAGCACAAGTAGACTTCTCAAAATAAGCACCACTAGCTTTTTCTTCTTTAGGCTAAGGTGTAGACCCTTTACCTTTGTTGATCCTTTTAATGGTAGAAGGTATTTGATTGAGGAAGATCTTCTTGAACCATGGATTATCATGTACATCAAATCTAGCCTTTGAAGAATTTCCATCTTCAGCCCTTGTCCTCTTCAATTCTATACAAACTTGTTTAAGATTTTGCTCCTCAATTTGTTTGGCATGAACCATGAGACGAGTGATGTCCATGCTAGGAATCAACATATCCGACCTACATTCATTCACTACAAGATCGGATATCCCCATAACAAATTTATTCATCTTAGACCTAGAATCTGCCATAATAGTAGGAGCATACTTGGATAGTTAGGTGAACTTGAGAATATACTCCTTCACACTGATAACCCCTTGGCGTAGGTTGATGAATTCTTGCATTTTCCTCTCCCTTAGTTCCAAGGGGAAGAAAGGAAGGTCGTCTTGAATGATTCCCAAGTAATCCGACCTTCTCTAACCGGCCTCTCATCCTTCCATTGCTCATACCAAACTTGAGCCACGTCTTTGAGTTGGTAGGCGGCTAGTTTTGGCTTTTCTTGAGAAGACACCCCCATAGCATCTAATACATTGAACAATTCATCAATTGAACCCTTGTGGGTCCTCCTTTACATTGGAGCCAAAGAAAGTAAGGGGATTCATCCTTGTGAAATCCCTTATTCTTGACGCGGTGCTGCTTTTATTGGGGTTCACTTGGACCCTAGCATCCCTAGCAACTTGAGTAGCCAATACTTGAGTCAAGTTATGAATGACCGACTTTATCTCAACATTAGATATGACCCCTTCTTCAATAGGAACTTGAGGGTTTTGAGGAGCCGGAGGGGGAACCACTTCATTCACATTCTCCTCTTCGACCCTTAGAGCGTTGTTCCTTCTTGTTTTCATTACCTATAAGTACAAGAAAGAGATTAGAAGATAAGGATATGTAAAGTTAAGACTCTAGAGGCACGCTTCAAGAATACCAACAAAGAGAGACTTTCCTAAGCATCACATAGCCTCTCATTCATAAGTGTAACACACTTCACAATTATGAACAAGACTCTATTTGACGTGGTTTAGTGAGACATCAATCCTAAGATTATTTAACCTCATGCTCTGATACCAAATTTATCACGACGGGGGAGCACCCCTTAGAAGTAACAGTCGTCGTCGTCCTCGGAGAAGACTTGGACAAGACTTTAGCATTCATCATAACATATCATAGGTCAAAAATGCAAAAAAATTTAAAACTTTTACAGTATTGAGGTATACACAGACCTCTCACATATCATATGAGGAGTTCACTTAGACTCCACCCATATGAAGCTTACATAGGCTTCTCGTTTATTCAACATATACGAATTAATCTAATCTGTTGCCTCACATTAAACCATCTAAAATGAAGTAAAATATTCGGGCATAGACCTTATATAAATTCATATTTTCCACATAGGGCTTACAACAAATGTCTTCAATAATAGGGAGGAAATGAATGTCTTTAGACAATAGCAACACTACTAACGTAGAGTAAATGGCATCATCCTTGAATCGGAAGAATCACCAACAACTTGGAGGAAAAGTCCAAGTCTTCTTGCAAAGTGGCCTAGAAGCTCTTCAATGGCCGAAACCTACAATGTTTGGGAAAAAGGGAAGAAATATGGGTTAGTACAAAACACATCTACTAATTGTGGTTCCTATGCATAAAATCACCAATGTATGAGGAAAAAAACAATTTAGTCAAAACCATGAATTATGTTCAATAACTCAACATGCACATATATCGAACATTATAAGTCAACCCAACATGATATTAACCCAACACATAAGCAACCTAAAACAATACTTGTGCAATTCAAAGAATAGAACTTCATAAACCTATCCAACGCTAAGCATCACATTAAGTCACTTACTACATGCATACAACACAATCTCATACTTTACCATAACATGCCTTATCCATAAGTTCATATAAAGCTTGACATAAAGAACATGTGGCCAATCTAATCATACAAGCACCCTACTAGAACCATCCTTTAGGATCCCACATGTGCAATGAGTAAGAGAAGTCACATACCCTCCCTCACCTGTGTAGTAATCTTTAAGACAAGCCCTAATAATAGTTCATATACTTTACTTGTTCACTTACCTTATTGTATTAGGGAAAAAAGTGTAATATCCTACATGAGACCATGTGAGCAATATGGAATCCCGTGTTTCCTCACACACCGAAAAGAGAGGGTTAACACTTCTGCTTCCGCTTCCCTCGTCAATTAAAATCCAAGCTTTACCAATTTTCCTTCTTCGCTCCGTTGCTGGAATGATGAAGTAGCTTCGCGTAAAGCAGAAGTATAAAAGGTTCAGTTGTTAGCTGAAGCCATTTTATGTATGTGTAGTTGGGCTAAGGCCCACTCCTTTTTTCTTTTTAAAAAAATCTTTGGTCTCCTTTTCCCTTTCTTACTCTTTATCTATTTATTTGGCTAATGATTAATATGTCCTTGTTTAAAGTATGGGATATTACATTCTCCCCACCTTAAGAAATTCGGTCCCCAAATTTAGATGATTGTATACCTGTAGAGTGTAGACTGAAATAAGAGAGGATACTAGACTCACATAAAATTTTCCAACTCCCAAGTAGCTTCTTCAATGGTATGAACTCTCCATAGGAATATCACATACATAATTTTTCTTGACCTTAACTTTCTTACTTGTTTGTAAGCAATAGCCAGAGATTCCTCTTTATATGTTATGGTCTCATCAATTTGTGTAGTCGGTGCTTCAAGTACACGGTCCAGAAATCTTATATGACCTTACATATCTTGAACTCAATTTACCTTTGTTGCTTCACGCCTTTCATAGAGGAACTCTTAGGAAGGTTTGATCTTCAACTGTGTACTCTAAATACCTTTCCTTTAATATGTAAAAGAGTTTAATCTTTTTGAACTACGTGCGACTTCTGTATGATTAACTAGACATTGTTCATAGTTTCTTGTACCAAGTCTGTCCCAACACATTAGACTCTCCAATTTTCAACTACCCCCACAGTCAAGAATGTGAACGCCCAACATCCTCCAAGATTTGTATAGTATATTCAAAATGTCTGTTAGTTTGTGGATGAAATGACTACTAAGATCTATTCATGTACACAATGTTTCTTAGAAAGCTTCTCAAAATTGTGAAGTAAATAGTGGTACACAGCAAAATATGATGGACACTGAGTCTTATGGAGTCAAACAATTTTTTTTTCATTCAAATTTCTTGAGATGCTCCTCTATTTTATCAAGTTTTGAACAATAAGAAGTGTGCTTACTTTGTAAGCCTATTTAAAATACCTATTCAGGGTCATAACCTATAAGGATTCATGGTATCTCGGTCATAAAATCAATAGTAACCCCTTTCAGTTTCCGTTCTGGAATCTTAAATGGTAGTAGTAGTCATGTTAGTTGCTTATACTCGTCTTTAACATGTTCACAAGTCAGCCACTAGAAATGAAGTTAGAAATTTCATTCTTTATAAGTTTCCACCAGTACACTTACTTCAGGCGTCTTAGTAGATCCAAGATCTACAATGTATTAAGAGTTGTAACTTCTTGAAGGATTACCTCTATCACATCATCTATGTTCGATTATCATAACCATTATCGTAATCACCCATTTAGTCAAAAAGTGACATAACTATCAATACTCATATCCATGTCTTTACTCACTATAACCTTATTTCCATATTCACAAAATTCTAATCCTTGTATTTGGTGATCTCGATATGCTCTACTAATAAAGACTTGGCCTGGACATACACCAACAATATCCCCAAGTTTCTCATAATAAATTGATATCCATACCATCGAGTGTGTACACAACTTAGGTCAAAATTCTATTCATAAGATCTGTATGTCAACTAGTTCATGGATTTGCTTCTCAAAGCATCTGTCTTAACATTGCCATTTTCTGGATGACACCGAATAGCAAAATTTTTTCAATCATCCTGTAGTTTCCTCAGGTGGGTATGTTGACGAATTAAATCTTTCTGCTGAACATAAATACCAAGCTCTTATAGTTTGGATGAATCTCGTTGGTTTCATTGTATAAATATCACATCTAAAATTTCTACAACAAGTATCATCAAGACTATCTTCAATTTATGAGTGTCATTGTTTTGCACTTTCTCATTTAGTGTACTCAAAACATAAGCAATTAGATGAGCACTTTATATTCGAACATATACTAATTTCACCTTCAAAGCATCACTAAGAACAACAAAATACTCCAGAACTTAAAGTAGCACTAATACTGGTATGGTGGTCCTTAGGTCTTGAGCTTCCGTAATCTCTAATCAAATTATTTTATCCACAAGAACTTTGAATTATTTTGTGTTTCTTCTAACTTGTTCATTTGTACTATCCTTCAAAAGACATCCTCCAACAAACATTTGTTGAAGACCATCAAGCTCAATAAAGATGAGTTCTTGTAGAGTTTAAACCAAACTATTGAGACAATCTTTGTGTTCATTCTAGCCATTATCATACACGCATGTATGGTCACTAACCATTGGCACATATCTTTCAAGTAAGGTCTTTATAGCAACAGGAGCATATGTCAGTCCAAAAGATATCACATAGAACTTTTTAATGCCTCTGTCGAGTTTTTTGAAAGCTATCATAAAATATTTCCGCCAATTCTGAACTTATAAGAACCAACCAAAAGATTAATATTTGAGAATTATACGGCTCCATTAAACAAATCAAATAGATCATTTAATGAGACAATCACTACTTATTGCATATCTTTGTATAGTTCAACTATTAGTAGTCAATAATATTTCAAAGTACCTGATTTTTTTTCCTCTTACAAGGTATTTGTGTACAATTAAGTCCAACAAAGCACTTTTCAGTAGGTCCAACAACTATTTCTTAGCTCACTTTACTACATTGGTATCATATGATATGTAGGTATCAAAATGGGCTAGGTGTCCGGTGCCAAATCATTACCAAAAATCTACTTTTTGTATGGGAGGTAATTGAAACAAAGAAAACATATCATTTAATTCTCTAACTAATGACACTTTTCCATCTCGGTGTATGGTCTATTCCATGTCTTACCACATACCACTACTTTTACCATAGGTATGAAGCATATGAATATTTATTCACTGGCCACTAAGTCACAACAATAGAAGATAAAAACATTTCCTACTCTTGTAACTCCCATTCTCTTCTTCTATCCTTCTTTCGAAAACAATAGATTCATTGATTCTCGATTAAACTATCTTCTCATGACATTTGAGAGTATTATCAGAGGAAAATAACTCATTCACCCACATTGATATATCAATTTAACCATATAAATATGATCTGGTTAGCTATGTAATCCTTTCTCTCAATTCTATCTTGATCAACATTGTATACATGTCGAACAAAAGAAAAAAGACCCCAAAGGAGTAGAAACCAATAAAAGTATTTCCCAATGTCATGAGCATTCACAATTTCCAACTCTTTACTACAATTCCCATAAAAGGATTTCGTGGTTTTGGTCTTCTTAAATGAATGCTTGATTGCCCACTCGTCATATTACATGTTTCCAATATTTTTAATAAAGTTAATTATCTCAAAATAGGTTAACGTCTTCATATGTAGGCTTGTTCAAGGAATTAACCAACAAACCTTTAAACAATAAATACTTCGTTAGGTAGTAAGTAGGGATTATATATAGACAATTGAAAAATCTAGAGTCATATCAGTTAAATACATTATTTGTAACGAATTTCTTAAAATCCTTAACAAGTTACACATTTTCAACTGTCAATAAAGAAATTATCCATAAATAACTTAGTAAATTGACTCAATTTGATGGTGTTCCCCTATGGGTATTTGAAATAGTACCATATTATACCATGTATTTTGTCATGTTCACCATCTGAACGTTGTCAATCAACAGTACTCTCATTGGAATGTGATAGAGATCATAAAGCTTTAAGTTTTTCAACCAAGAATCTTTACCAAAAATCTCTAAGGATCTTTGACTTGTTAGAACCTATGAACCTTGTAGGTTTCATCTTTAGAAACTTCTAATAATATTCTTTTTTTGAAAGTCTGAATGTTAGTAGCTTATTGAAGATGTCTTGAGACCTATTCGCTGCATGAGTCCATTCATTATGTTCATTAATATCTCTAAGTCATTATAGGAACATATGTGTGTTAACAGGAACATTCTCATGTCACTAAAGTGACCAAGTAGTGCTCTTTCCAGAATAGAAATATAATACATTGCACATATGTGCACACAAATCTCTCAAGTGGCAATAATGACCTCTTTCATGGACCTTTCAACTACTTTAGTAAGCTCCCCTTAATTTGAAGAGACATATGTTCACACAGTAAAAAAATTGGGCAATTCTTGATATGGGGTGACTAAGTTCAATACATGCGATGGAAAGATAAACAATGCTAGATTCATCTAGTAGACCCTATTAGTCACACACATAAAGAGGAATGAGAAAGAAAGACAGACACATCTTATCACGTCTTCGCGGAATCACGATTGTAGAAATGACCGTCAACATAACCATAATTGAGATTCTACAATAATGTCGCAAGGTCATCATATTTCTTTGTTCTATAAATACGGAGAAATGAAAGGCAGAGAAGCGCCCTGAAATTAAAAACTTTATTGTGGGTACAGAAAAGTCATTAAAGTCCTTCACAAGAAAAAGAAGCAGTTCAGAATACGAGCAACAACACCTCATTCAAGTCTCCAAGAAAGCAAGACTCGAATTGAACATAAAATATTCAAAATAGGAACAAGTAAAAGTATCACTCTCAACATGTACAAGCATCTACAAAGATATCAAATTACATTTTCAGCATTTAGATTGTTTGAAGAATATTCACAAATCACGTCAATATCAGAGACGGTAGTGTGAACCACCTAGAGGGACATCGTTAATCATGTCGTATTATCAAAGGATTTAATACCATCTCCAAGAAGGTCATCATATTCAAAAGTCGAGAGGGACATCACATATTCAAACCACCAAGACGTCCATTGCATCTTTCGTCGTCTAGAGGGCCATCATATATGTAAATGCCAAAAGGGTTATTTTATATTCACATTTCCGAAAGGGCCATTACATATTCAATCGTTGAGAGAGCCATCATATATTCAAACGTCGAGAGGGCCATCATCTACAAAAACCGAGAATACCATCATTTTGAAACGCCTAGAGGGCCATCCTATATGCAAATTCCAAGAAGGCCATTACATCTTCAAATGCCAAGAGTGCCATCATATATGAAAATGCCAAAAGAGCATTGCATCTTCAAACGCCAAGAGGGCCATCATATATGAAACCACCAAGAGGGTCATTGTTTCTTCAAATGTCGAGAGGGACATTGCAACTTTAAACGCCGAGAGGACCATCATATACGAACATCGAGAGGGCCATCATCTTTAAATGCCAAGAGAGTCATCATGTATTCAAAATTCTAATAGGTACATTACATATTCTATTACCGAGAAGGCCATCATCTAAAAACGCTGAGAGGACCATCATGTTTGAATTACAAGAGGGCCATTATATACGAAAATTCTGGGAGGGCCACCATTGCATCCTCAAATGCTAAGAGGGTCATTGCATCTTCAAATGTCGAAAGTTCCATCATCTACAAAATCTAAGAGGGTCATCATCTTCTGATGACAAGATGTTCATTAGATATTCAAATGCCAAAAGGGCAATTACATATTCAAGCCGCCAAAAAGACCATCACGCATTCAATATGTTAAGAGGGACATTGCATCTTCCAATGCCAAGAGGATCATTGCATATTCAAATCACTGATTGGGTCATCGGTATTAAATTGTCAAAGGTGATAATATCATTGCTGAATGGATCAACATCATCTTTACGATACACAATTCTCATCTTCCAATTAAGCTTTGACAACGTCAATAGAAAATTGGAGCAATATCATACTGCCAATGGATCATCGATGTAGCAATATCATCTTATCAATCAAGCTTCGACAACATCAACCTACCATTGCATCAACATTATCCTGGAAATGGATCACCAATGTAGCAACACCATCTTAATAATCAAGCATCATCATCCTATCAATGGATTTTCATCATCAACAATATTACATTAATGAGAAAGCCGTCATTGTGTCTCTTCATCTTAATTCATCATCTACTGCGTCAAAACTGATAGAGGATGAATTCTATCAAACCACTTATATAAAAATGGGCCGAATATGGTTAAACATAACACTTATTTATATAAATTATAGATTATACTAATAAGTCTATTTCAGTCTTTACCGAGAGCATCAAAGAGGATGAATTCTATCAAACCACAGTGAGGACGACATAAAAAAGGATGCAACACAACATGGAATTTTTTCTTAGCAGGAAACTGGGACATAGTACGAATAGGAATATAAAACTCTTAGGACGTGAGCTGAGGAGAAACTTCCATAACAATCAAACCACACACCTATCAAAAGGCTCGTGGGTTTTTCTTTAGGTTTATCTCTTTTAATTTCGCATCTGAAAAACTTATGACTCTCACTAGAGGCAACTATTTAATCTGAGAGATAGTGCACCAAGAGCTTTGGAAATTATTTTTATGTAAGTTCTTAATTATGGATGTGAAGTGCACCACATTCATAGCTAAAAGGTTGCAATCATCTTTTTCATACTTGCTTTATTTGTCACTCCTCCAGAACTAAGGTTTATCTTTCATAATAGATTTTTTTTCAACTGGTCGAGTCGAGCTACAAAAAACCTGATTTCTAAGGTCTGAGAATATGTAGGCAGACTCAATGCTGAAAACTTGACTGTAGTCTGATATTCTCTCTCAAATCTTATTCTCTGGCATTCTAGTCTCTTAGTGTGTTCCAGGTGTGAGAGATCTTTATGCATTGTGGGTTCAATCAAGGATGGATTTGTCTTTCCGATGTGACAAGAGACTTGTTCTTATGGAATCAAACAATTAAAAAGCACAAGAAATTGTCTCATTATATACGTAGTTTTATGAGTAATACAAACTTCATATATTGTTTTGGATATGATGAGTTATGTGATGATTATAGGGTAGTATGTATTGTTTCAATTTACCTACATGGAAGTTATTCTACAGTTAATGTCGAAATATGTAGTTTAAAGATTCATACTTGGATAAATATGGATGATTTAGGGGATAGGATGAGCTCCAATACTCCGGCTACGTTTTTAATTGGGAAACTTCATTGGACTACTTCTTGTGGTGTTGGGGAGCATAGAGGTCGAGGGACATGGAGCATCGTTTCTATGGATATGGCTGATGAGAAATGGGAAAAGATAGAGATCCCTTGCCTTGGAAAAGAAGATTTTGGTTTTAAGCTTGTAGTGTTGGAAAATAACCATTCTGTACTTAGTATGAACATCCTCCTAACTCGCATAGATATATGGGTTATGGAGAAGTTTGTAGCTAAGGAGTCTTGGACAAAAATATATACTATTAACTGTATTAATGGTTTTGACAGGTATTTTCTTTACCCATCACTATTAAATAAAGATGAGACTTTTTTTTATGGAGCACCTGGAGTGAGACGGAATCACGAGGATACACAATCTATTATCAAAAAGATATGTGATGATCCGATTAAATATGCAGATGTTACTAACTTTGGTGCTCGTTTTGTTAAGAATTCATCACCAACTTATTTATTTACTTAAGATAAATCAAGATAAATCTAGAATATTTCGAAGTTGTAGAGAATTGAAGAAAGATCTCTAGAATGAGTATTCTAGAGAGAATAGCCTGGAAATGTTCTAGAAAGAATAGTTCTAGAAATGATAGCTAGGAATATTCTAGAATATACTAGTGTGTATAAAAGTGGTTCATTTGATATGTAACCAAGGAAGAAACAAACCAGATAACAAATAAAGTAAACAAGAAAGCAAGAGAACAAAGAAGTGTGTGCTCTAGTAAAGAGTGTTGCTGACTGTGGCAGATCTAGGATTTTAATGTTGTGGATGCTCATTTAGCTATCAATCACAAATATAAGTGTACAAAGTTAACACTTTCCATTATAAAAATACAATCATATTTAAATATGATAGCAAAAAAAAATCAATAAAAACTACAGTAAAAACTATTTTGGATTAAAAAGGGAAAAAACAAATGATAGTTTTTTCTATAAAAAATGTGTTTAGGAAAATTCTGCAAAAGACAGTTTGTGAAAGGAAAACAAACACTCTGCATACGGAGGAAAATAAATGAAATAAGTAGAAAGAGAAGATTTGGATTTTGAAGAAAAAATAATATTCCTGGGGAATCGATCCATAGCATACAACCGAGAAACAACCTTGAGCACACACCTATAACCATCAGACCAACCAAAACATTTGTTACAGGGGTGCTAAATTTTATATTTTATATAATTATTCATAATTTCTACATAAATATATTTAGTTTGATACAAAATTTATGGGTGCTCAAGCACCCGAAAAGTACCATGTGGGTCCACCCCTGGTTGCTGAAGCAAACAACAAGTGTGATCAAAATTGTAAGACCGAAGCGGCTCCTTACTTTGATATAATAAAATTTAAGTTGTGAGAAATCGATTGTGCCCGTCGTCTCCCAAATAACAATATTCAAAAAGTGGTATCAGAGCTTGGTGGATAAGGGCGATGTAGTAACTCAAAGCAAATCTTACTAGCTATTGTTGGAGGCTACAAGTCGCGAGGCACTTACCAATGGAGGATTTCACAAGCACTCAAAATAGCGTTGAGAAGCTCAACACAAGTAATTACGGATCATGGAGCACGAGAATGTAATATTACTTTCTCGACCAAGAAATTATGGGATATTATCGGTAGATTAGAAACCACACCCCCAATAGATGTTGAAGCAGCAAAAATGTGGAAGGTCAAAGTTAAAAAGGCCATGTTTGTTCATATCGTAACAATTGAGGATGAGTTCTTGCAATGAATTAAGAATTCTATGACACCCAAAGAAGCTTGAGATACATAGGCAACAATTTTTACAAAGAAAGTTGATGCGAGATTACAAAGTCTTGAAAATGAGATTTTGTCACGGAATATGGCAATCAGTCAATACCTCTCAAAGGTAAAATATTTGTATGAAAAAGATATCATGGAGACAAGAATGAGAAGAATAATTGTTCATGGTCTAAGGTCGCGGTAAAAAGGCATAATTACAGTCATACGAGGGTGCGACACAAAACTAATTTATTTGAGTTAGAACATATGTTGGCAAATGAAGAATATTTGGAGAAGCCATTATCAAGTCTCACTACAAAAGACGAAGATAAAACGCTATTTACCAATAGAAAAACCTATCAAAAAAGTGAAGCGGAGAAAAGCTCACAGCGAGGGGGAGACCCGATACCAAAAGAATCAAAATCAAAGAAGTCAACAACAAAACAAGCAGGCAAAAGCTTTAACAACCGACAAAAGTAAAAGTGCTACAATTGTCGAAAGAAAGGACACTATGACAGAGAATGTTTGTACAAGAAAGCTGAAGATAATGTAGTTACTTCTAATAAAAATAAGAAAGATGAAAAAGAAGTTTGGGATTTCGAGATCACTTATGAAATTGAAGAAACTAATCGACAAGACGATCTTGTCACCGGTCACTCTAACAAAAGGATCTTGAACTTGCAACAGTAAGTGAGGAATTGGTCGATTATGAACATGATTGGATTATTGATTCAGGATGTTCCAATAACATAATTGGTGATGAGAAAAAACTTATTAGCATGAGTGAATATAAATGTGGTCGAGTTATGGTGACTACAAATAATTAACAAATTCCAATGACTCATATTGGCAAGACGATGTTTGCGCCTCATCAAAGACAAGTGGAACTTCAAAATGTCTACCATATTCTAGATATGACGCAAAACTTATTATTATTTGTATTAAAACTAACAAATGTTTGTAACTATGTTTTGTTTGAGCCTAATGACGTAAAAATATATCAACACTTAAAAGTTACAAGTACACCAATCATTCAATAGAGAACATTAGAATCAATTTATGTAATATTAACGCAGAGGATTTATGTTGAGAAAAAGCGGAGTAATGAAACATATGCTCTATGGCATGCACGTGTCGGGCACGTGAGCTATAATAAACTAAAGATTATGATGCAACAGTCAAAATTAAAAGGTCTTCCCCAACTTGATATTAGAGGAGACATTATACGTGATGGATGTCAATATGGGAAAGCACATCAACATTCCTATGGAGAACCAAAATATCAAAAGAAGGTGCCATTAGAGCTAGTACACTCAGACATGTTTGGACCAGAGAAGAAAGTAATCCACCAGCAGTTACCGTTACATAGTAACATTTATCGATGACTTCTCACGAAATGTTTGGATTTACTTTTTAAAAGATAAATATGAAATATTTGAGAAGTTTAAAGAGTTCCAATATATCGTGGAGAATGATATCTGAAGAAAAATCAAATTTCTCGGTATGAACAATGAGGGAGAATACACATCACGAAAGTTCAATAACTATCTTAAAGAGAAGATGATAAGACGCAAGTTAACTTGGAGTGGATGAAAGAGAAATAGGCATTTGGCAGAGATATGCAGAAGTATCTCCACAAAAGGAAAATAAAATCATTTGGAAAACTGGAGCTTGTGAAACACCAAATGAGTTGCAAAAAGAGTCCAAGAAGAGTCACAATCCCAACGTAGGAGGTCTACACGAATGAAGCGTCCAAACACCAAGTACATAGATGCACTATTAACATAGCTGGTTAACATCAAAGAGGCTACTACCTTTGAAAAATCTTCAAACAGTAGGTATTAGAATAATCTGACGAAGGTGGTGATCCTCAAAGGATATGGACGTCATGATGTTTGAAAAGTTTCAGGAATCGCTCACAACGTGAAATGAAAAAATTAAGGTGGTATTGAGTGGGAGTGTTAAGAATTCAGCACCAACTTAATTATTTTCTTATGATAAATCAAGAAAAATCTAGAATATTCCGTAGTTGTAGAGAGTTGAAAGAAGATCTCTAGAATGAGTATTCTAGAGAGAAAAGTCTAGAAATGTTCTAGAAAGAATAGTTCTAGAAAAAGATAGCTAGGAATATTCTAGAATGTAGTAGTATGTATCTCTCTAGATTCTTCCACCACCTCCTATAAATAGAGGTGGTTCATTTGATATGTAACCAAGCAAGAAACAAACCAGGAGAGAAAACTAGTGTGTGATCAAGTAAAGAGTGTTGTTGAAGCAAGCAACAAGTGTGATCAAGATTGTAAGACCGAAGCGGATCCTTACTTTGGTAATAAAATTCAAATTCTAAGAAACCTATTGTTCCCATTGAATCCCAAACAACAATATTCAACACATTTGTCGAATGAAATCTCTATTGAAAGCTCTGTTGTGCACTTTTACAAAACAAACAAGAATTAAGCAACAATGAAGGTTGTAGATGCTTAGATTAATTACAATTGTCTAATTAATGGTTTCTAATTTCCCACTCTATACATGTATTGCAGGTTCAATTTGATTCTTCTTCTATTGTCAAATATATATAGAAAAATATATTGCATGTTTAAGGTTCTTTCGGATACAACCTCTACCTTCACAAAGGTATGGGTAAAGTCTACATACATACTTCTTTCCCTATACCCCACTTATTAGAATACACTGTAACATCTCTTAACTCGTAATACTCTAAAATAATCTAAGAAACTAAAACGTTTCACTTGTGGAAAGAAAAGGGAAAATCTGGAAAATTTCCAAAATTTAAGAAAGTGAGTTATTGGTCATTTTCAAACGACCATAACTTCTAGCTCAGGATGAGTTAGAGTCAGTTCTTTATATGATTGGGAAACCCATGGAAATATCTTTCCAACGGCGCCAATTTTTCTCGATTTTGATATAGTATGAGGGAGATAAGCCTTTTGGAAGTTGGGATGTTGAAGCAAGGAAAGTCCCATCAAGATTTAAGAAATGGAAAACTACCCTTTTTACCCATTTATTTCCTAATTCATTTTAAGGGTTTAATAAGGGTAAAAATAATTTTAGTTCAGATTAGAAAAGTTCTTCCACTGTTAGGGTTTGGGAGAAAAGAGAAGAGTAGAAGGAGAATGGAGAAAGATCAAGATTTTGCCAAGAACGCCAAGGGATTTCGAGGGGAATTCATCGGGGGTGATCCCTTTCAAGGTATGTGAGCTCTTTCATGTTGAGTTAATTCATTTGTACACCAATCATATTTCAGTTTAGAAGTTTTAGAATTGATTACATGATTAGAAGTGAATTCTTGATAATCTCGACGAATTCTTTTTTTGGTTGAGTTGATTGCATGTTCGTTAATGTTGATTAGTAGTTTTCGATATTGATTTGGGTTTAGATCTGATGGGTATAGAAGGTATTGAGGATCCTAGGGGTTTGAGGACGAAACCAAGGAGGTTTAGGCAATTTGGAAACAGAAAATGAGTCGAAAAATTCGTCAAATGCAACTAGGCAAGGCTAGGCGCGTCACGCCTGCAGTGCAGAAAAAAGGGCCTTTGTCAATTGGGGCCTCGCGCAGCACGCCACCAGTGCGCCAGAACAAAGCCTCAGTAACTGAGGCTGGCGCGGCACGCTACCAGTGTGCCTGTATAAGCGTTTTCGCCCAGTTTTCGTATTTTAGCCTTTTTAAGTCCTTTTAAGGTAGATTAACACCTACCGATTATTTTAATTACTTCAAATGATTTCTAAACACCTAGAAATCACTAAAGAACGTAAATAATAACCTTAAATTCATAATCTAATTCAAGGAAAGTTAAGATCAAAGTCAAGTGAGTTCAGAGTTAATTCTAGAAGTTAAGAAGAAAGTCAAAGTGAAGTTTCTTAAAGTTTTCAACAGTCTTTATTAGACGTTTTAACTTCGTTGTAAGGCTCAAGTTTCAAGTCAGAGTAAAGATTAAAAGTTAAAGTCTTTTCCTTCAAAGAAATATACGAGAACTAAGTATTCCCTAGAAGTTGGTTATGACTTAAGTTTTCAAGTTAAGTAAAGAGTAAAGAGTTGAGTTGAATTCTCAAAGGTTATAAGGGAACTAAGTATTCGCTGAATGTTTATAAATGTATTAACATTTAAGTTATGAACGGAAATTGACATTTACAAACAACTTTTGGGCTAGTTTTCACAAACGCGTAATCGCTTTCCAAATATAGCAAAAGAGGAAACTGAGATTTCCAAGATAGCGTTTTGAGCTAAGTTTTGAGCACTAATCTCAAATAATAGAAGTAGGTATGTTTTAGAAAAACATAAGAGCTAATATAATGATATTTTTGGGAGTAGTATTGATCACCGATATGGGGGAGAGATCACATAACTCCCAGCCTCCATAAACCATGTAGACACCATGGGTAGAAAAGGGTCATGCTTTTTAGATGATTCCTTTAGTGGTTTTTAGCATATACTAGTGGATCCATTAGGCAATTCAGGTTCTAAATTGATGGCAAGGTGTAGGAGGCCCCTGGAAGCATGATGCAAAAGTTGTATCATCACTCTAGGTCTTAAGTGTTGATTGTCGGTTAGACAAACTCCCACAGAAGTTAAATGTATTTAGATATATACATCAGTTTAATTTTATTTCACATAAATCTCAAAGTTATTGGTATCCTTGTGTACATATAAAATTTTCAGAATGTTTTCTAACAAGTTTTCTTTATATTGCACTTGTGCTGAAATTATTTTATATTGAAATGAGTTAGTCAGGTTGAGTTGAGTTGGGCCAGGTAAGTTCATCAGTTTCTTTCAGACTCTTTCTAGCCTCTATTGTTTAGCATTTCAACTCACATACTCGTACATTGAATGTACTGATTCTAGTTGGTCTGCATCGTCTTATGATGCAGACGCAGGGAACCAAGATCAGCATCCAGTGCCTCATTGATCCAGTTTGAGTACTCAGAGTCAGTGGTGAGCCTCCTTGCATTTCGGAGGACTCTTTAATTGCTTTATAGTCTTTTCATTTATATTATGTCGCAGGTCTTGTCCCAATATTCATCTTAGTATTATAGAGGCTTCATAGACAGATAGCTAGTTAGATAATCAATTTCGAGTTTCCCTTTATTTTGAATTTAAGATGTTCTATTTTGAGACTAAAGTGCCATTTTTTGCCAAGACATTTTAGTTTAAGCTATATTGTGAGAATGATTTTTATTTATTATTGAGTTAAGTCTTCTGCTAAGTTAAGTAAGTCAGGCCAAGGGTTCTCTCAAGGCTAGAAATTGTGATTGGGTGCCAACCACGGCCAGGTGTAGGCTCGGGGCATGACAAACTTTGTATCAGAGCACAAAGTTCAAGAGTCCTAGGGAGTCTATGAATCCGTGTCTGTACAGTGGTAGTTATCGATGTGAAGCGCGCCACATCTATGATTAAGAGGATGTGATATTTAGGAATTCCTTCATTTCTCTCATATTTCTTTTTCGTGCGTTGGATTTATCTCTAAAAGTCTATCTTTAATTCGTGCTTACGCGTGTTTTTGTGATAGTCATGCCTCCATGAAGAGCATCAAGAGGTCATCCAGCCAAAAGGAATGTTAAGAAAGCAGAGGTACCTAATACACCGAACATGCAACCTCAAGGAGAAGTCACCAATATTGAGTACTACAAGTGTATCCGGATGTTAAGCCAAGCGGTGACTAACCAAGTTGGGCAACAAACAGGGTCTCGAAAAGAAGAGGCTGAAAACTCGAAGATTCATGAATTCCTAGGAATGAATCCTCCTAGTTTCACCAGTTCGAGAACTACTGAGGATCCAGAGAATTTTATTGAGGAGTTGAAGAAGGTTTTTGATGCGATGGATATCATAGATGCTGAAAGGGTTGAGCTAGCTGCATATCAACTAAAGAATGTGTCTAGGATATGGTTCGATCAGTGGAAGGAGGGAAGAGATGAGGATGCACCACGTCCGAGTTGGGTTTTCTTTGAAGAAACTTTCTTGTACGTTTCTTTCCCCGAGAACTGAAAAAGGCAAAGGTACGAGAGTTCGTTACCCTGAAGCAGGACACCTTGAGTGTGCATGAATATGGGTTGAAGTTCACCCATTTGTCCCGCTATGCTTGGGAAATGGTTAAGGACATGAGGAGAAGGATGAACTTATTTGTTGCTGGCTTGGGTCGTGCTTAAAGGAAAGAGGACAGAGCTGCAATGCTGATAGGAGATATGGACATATCTAGTCTTATGGTCTATGTGCAACAGGTTGAAGAGGAGAAGCTCAGGGACAGAGAAGAGTATAGGATAAAGAAAGATAAGACTGGGAATGAATTCGAGCAGCACAAGAGCAATGCCAACTGGTCATCATTCCAGCAGAAATAGAACGGACCTTCCCCATCATCGGCTAGTGCACCTCCATGCAAAAACATGGGTGAGTGCAACAATCAGAGTTTCATAGTTAAACCTACTTATTCTTAGGTAAGCGTGGCACAAGAAGGTAGTAAGCCTCCTACCTGTGCCAAGTGTGGCAAAAATCATTAAAGTACTTGTCGTGATGGCTCCACTGGTTTTTTCAAGTGTGGTAAAAATGGGCATTTCATGTGAGAGTGTCTAAAGAACAGACAGAGAAATGGTAATGGGGGCAACAAATCCCAATATTAATTAGTTGCTCCACCAGATAGGGCTACACCTAGAGGAGCCACTCCTGATACTGGCGGAGGGACAAACTGCGTCTATGCAATCACTAGACGCCAAGAGCAAGAGAACTCTCCAGATGTTGTCATAGGTATGATCAAAGTCTTTACTTTCAATGTTTATTGTTTGCTAGACCTAGGAGCAAGTTTTTTTAACTCCTTATGTTGCAAATAAGTTTGAGGTTCTTCCTGAGAAACTTTGTGAACCTTTCTGTGTTTCTACCCCTGTCGGAGAGTCTATTCTAGCGGAAAGAGTATATCATGATCGTCCTATTTCTATCAATGACAAGAACATCATGGCTAACCTAGTGGAGTTAGACATGATAGATTTTGATGTCATTCTAGGTATGGACTGGCTTCATGCATGTTATGCGTCAATACATTGTAGAACTTGAGTTGTCAAGTTTCAGATTCCTAATGATCCAATTATAGAGTGGTGAAGTAGTTCAGAAGTGCCTAAGGGTCGTTTCATTTCGTACCTTAAGGCGAGAGAGTTAGTTTCAAAAGAATGTATATATCACTTAGTCCAAGTTAATGACTCAAGTGCTGAGGTACCTTCGGTTCAGATAATTTCTATAGTAAAGGAGTTTCTAGAAGTTTTTCTTGATGGGCTACCTAGAGTCCCTCCAGAAAGAGAAATAGACTTTGGCATAGACATCATTCCAGATACTTGTTCTATCTTTATTCTGTCATATAGAATGGCATCGGCGGAGTTAAAGGAGTTGAAAGAACAGTTGAAATATTTGTTAGATAAGGGTTTTATTTGACTAAGTGTCTCACCTTGGGGTGCTCCGGTCTTGTTCGTGAGAAAGAATGATGGTTACCTTAGGATTTGTATAGACTACCATCAATTGAATAAGGTTACCATCAAGTATAATTATCCTCTCCCAAGGATAGATGATCTTTTTTATCAACTTCAGGGTGCCACCTGTTACACGAAAATTGATCTCACGCCAGGCTACCATCAGTTGAGGGTAAGGGAATGTGATATTTCAAACACAACTTTTAGAACCAGATATGGACATTATGAGTTTTTGGTCATGTCCTTTGGTTTGACCAATGTGCCTGCAACAATTATGGATCTTATTAAAAGACTTTTCAAACCTTATTTAGATATGTTTGTTATCGTCTTCATTGATGACATACTAATCTATTCAAGGAATGAAAAAGACCATGCAAGTGACCTTAGAATAGTACTTCAGACTTTGAAAGAAAAGGAGTTTTATGCCTACTTTTCCAAGTCTGAGTTTTGGCTTAAGTCTGTGGAGTTCTTGAGCCACATAGTTTTCGCTTATGGTATTAGAGTTGATACCCAAAAGATAAAAGTAGTTAAGAGTTGGCCTAGACCCATGTCTCCAACTGATATTAGGAGTTTCTTGGGTTTGGTTGGCTACTATAGAAGGTTTGTTGAGAGTTTTTCATCTATCTCGCCCTCTTGACCAAGTTGACTCAGAAGACAGTTAAATTTCAATGGTCCGAAGATTGTGAGAAAAGTTTTTAAGAATTGAAGAAGAGGTTGACTTCTGCTCCGGACCTTACCAGAGGGTACTCAAGGTTTTTTGGTGTAATGTGATGCACCAAGAGTTGGTTTAGCTGTGTGTTACTACATAATGACAAGGTCATAGCTTATGCCTCTAGACAGTTGAAGATTGATGAGAAGAATTACGCAACCCATGACTTGGAGTTGGCTGTTGTGGTATTTGCCTTAAAGATATGGCATCACTACTTTTATGGAATTCATGTTTATATATTCACTGATCACAAGAGCCTACAGTATGTGTTCACCCAGAAAGAGCTATCTTAGACAGAGGAGGTGGTTAGAATTGCTCAAGGATTATGACATGAGTATTATTCACCAGCCAGGTAAGGCAAATATAGTTGCTGATGCTTTAAGTAGATTATATATGGGGAGTACCACACATGTTGAGGTAGAAAAGAGGGAGTTAGACAAAGATGTGCACAAACTTGCACGCTTGGGAGACAGACTTATGGATTCCATGGAAGAAGGAATAGTGGTGACTAATGGGGCTGAATCATCACTAATGTCAGATGTAAAAGAAAAGCATGACCAAGACCCCATTTTCCTTGATTTGAAGGCAAATGTTCATAAGCAAAGAGTGTTGGCTTTTGAACAAGGAGGAGATGGTGTACTGAAGTACCAAGATAGATTGTGTGTACCTAGGGTAGATGGGCTCCAAGAGAGGATCATGGAAGAGGCTCATCGCTTCAGATATTCCATTCATCCATGTTCCACTAAGATGTACCGCGATTTGAGAGAGTTATACTGGTGGGGAGGTATGAAGAAGGACATTGCTGATTTTGTTGTCAAGTGCCTTAATTTCCAACAAGTGAAAGTAGAACACCAAAAGCCTGGAGGTTTGGATCAGAATATAGAACTTCTGGAATGGAAGTGGGAGATGATTAATATTCACTTCATCACAGGTTTACCAAGGTCTCACAGGCAGCATGATTGGATTTAGATAATTGTCACGACCCGAAAGCACCCCCTAGAAGTTAGGGAAAACCTTCGAATCGTGACCGGCGTACTTGACCCCTTTGGGGTCTCGTAAAAGCCCTCTAACTCGCATTCATAACATAAAGCATGAAAAGTAGTGCGGAATTAAAACTTTTCACGATAATAATAAATAAAGGAGTCTTTTCATAATTACTAGGAAACCTTATCGTCACAAGCCAACTTAAAGACACAACTTAGAATCTTAGGGACACGCCCCTTTACAATAGAATAAATACATTTTTTAAGTCTTAATAAGGAAACTAAGAAACATAAAAACTATGTCCTCGAATATATGAGGACATACCCAAGTCTTGAGAGATAAAATTCCCAAGCTTCAACTTCGATCCTCCAAAGGCTTCCAACCTATACTCATAAGGTATAAAAAGTATGGGGTTAGTACAACAATGTACTAAGTATGGCATATGCAAAAACATGCAAAAAGGGACATTTTAGTAAAGATAGCTTTTATGCAATTCAAATATAACCTTCATGAATCTAGAAGCAAACCCACATAAGAATCAACAATTAATACTTTATGGCTATCTTACCAAACTTAAAGTAAGCAAAAGGAACATTTCAATTAACTTTGCTAAACTTGCAATAAAATTGAATAAAGCATCATAGTGAACATTTTGAATTCTTACCATGAAGACCTTACAGTGAAAGGCACGGTCCAAGTCATATGAACCCTTTTTCTTTGAAGTTGCCCTAACCCAAGGTTATTCTAAGACTCCCTAAGGTGAGCCAAGAAGGGACTCTCATTACACCTCCCTTCAAAGCACACCAAAGCGACCCTTAAAACTACCTAATCTTAGGCTTACTTCGTTAGAAATCAAATCCACGCCCTTGGCTAACATATGCGAAACACTCATGGAAATATAGGTCATACCAAGTGCAATGTGAGAGTAGCATCCCATACTACCACTCCCACTTAGTACTCCTAATGGATTCCATTTACTCAAGTACTCCACAATAATCCTCCATAACACTACACCATAGTACTCATTCACACGGATTTCATGAAGGTACTCTTCTCCCATAGTAGGTATAGGTCACACCGAGTGCAATGTGAGAATAGCATCCCATACTACTACTCCCACTCAATGCTCCTACTTGGTAACTAATGTGGATTGAGCACTTCACGACATACATACACAATTTCAACAATACACAAGATAATTAGTTTCAAATCAATTCTTTTGTGGGAGTTAGCTTAACCGACAAAGACCATGAGAGCTAGACATGGAATCCCGATATTAACCCTATCGGATGAGGGATCCTTACTTGCCTAGAGTAAGGTCATGCTTCTTAGCGTTTACATGGCTTTTCAATAGCTACCCTATGCGGGCACATAGTTTAAGGATAAGGAGATGCTACTAAGTAACTCACTCTCTACTAACGAGGATTACCATCTCCAGAGGTACTTTTGGGATGACAAACATCTACAACTAACGAAAGTGCACTCCCAACGCTCCTTCATATCCTCTCGGTGCTAGGCATAACTCACAACGATTTTGCTCAACATAAAAGTTATCAAGAAGAGCTCAATAGGAAATGGAGAGGGGTTACGAGACACACATCTCAAATCATCAAGTGTTTCACCTCAAGATTCCCCTTTTTGCTCACTTGCTAATACAAATCTTTAGAAGAGTGTGTGTGTACATGTGCACACCTTGCATATAGCATCATTTCATCTTCATCAAGTTCTACTCATACTTTAAACCTTGATTCATCAAGCTACACACTCTACATACTTCTCATAATCATATACTTCATTTAGGCATAAACTAGGTCAAACATGCAATTCAAGCTACATCAAACACAACATAAGACCCATTTCCAATATATCTTCATTTCACATATTAGACCTTCAAGGTCACATACTCAAACCATACTAAGTAACATCAAGTTCATCAATTAGCACAGCCACCCATAAGGTGGACCATACCACTCAAATAGCAATTCATAATAAGAACTATTCATAATAAGAACTATACAATAAGAGCAACTCATCAACAAATCAAACCATAATTACCCATAAGCAATTTATCAATATTTCACCATATGAAGGCCCTTAGGGCAGTAGCTACACCAACATGACATACACAAGAAGACCCAAATTCATACCTTACTCAAATCATGCTCACATAACCCATTTTCATGCCAAAAGTTGAAGTATGCATATACAAGAGTTTCATGGAGTTTTAACATCAAAACCATCTATTCAAACCAAGATAAATACATTTAAACCATTAAAACTTAGTTAAAAGAAGACCCATAATAGAAATCAAAGTTTAGAAGAAGTTGAGTTTAAAACCCCTTTTGAAAACCATTTTGGAAGTTGGCTTCTTGAATGGAAAGGTATTCAAGAATGGATACCATACCTTTA